>VDFB02052895.1:115645-133086 GCA_007258455.2 Sequoia sempervirens
TGTGTTCTATTTTATCCTACCTTGTGTCTTTGGTCATCTATGGTGTTTGGGAAAAGCCTAAGGTTGGGGTTTTACCTTCCTCTTCATGTAAAACCCTAGTGTTCATCTTACACCTTGGATGGGATCTATTTGTCCATTATTTTTTGGGAAGGCTTTAAAATGACTTAAGCCCCCATCACGTCGTCTATGCTAGGCCCCCTTTTTTGTTTTATTATTTTGTTTCCTTCGCCTGATTTTATTTTTCCTAAGTCTTTCGTTGGTCTTGTGTTCCCTTGTTAAAACAACTTATGTCATTGTTTGTCGTCGACCTAGTGATGTCCCCTTATTCCTTTAGGGGAGAGGGCCCAGTAGTTGTGCAAGCTAACTTTCTCAACGTAGCAGCATTTGACTGGAATATAGTAGAACCTTCATTTTTTTTTTGAAATGTAGACTGGTCTCTTATTTATCTATAACTAAGGTTTGGAGGTGCAACTCATCATGCAACTCGCCACATCGGCAGATCTTTTGAGAAGTGTCAAAAATTTGACTTTTTAAAGGTTAAGCCAAGGCAATCATGGGTGCCCCAATAGTTGAACTAAAAATATCATTTGTTGCTTAGAATATGATATTTTTATTTAAATTAAAATTAATATACAACCTAAGTGGACCTAATGCTTATTGGTAGCCATAGAATTTTGATATATTTACCTTTTATATTCAACACATATGGACTAATAGTTGAACACAAAAAATCTATTTGTTGTTATAAAAACAACACATAATTATTTAAAATACAACATATTGAATAAAAATGGACCAATAGTTGAACAAACTTTTGAAAATCCTTCACATTTAATGGGAAAATACATGTTATTTATTATTGCTCACCTTTTATATTTGTGATAGGAAAAACTATTAATTTAAAATTATCCAATGCTTGTACATTGCTACCCCAATTTTTGTACACATAAGAACAATATTTTTTCACTATGATAACAATACTTGTTTAAATGAGTGTCTTATTTTATTAAATGAGCATTTTATTTTTTAAATGATATACTTATAGTGGAGAGTTGTGATATTTTATTTGAAACAAAAAAATACTTATTTCACTTCTTCATGAATGTATTTATGTTTTTTTGATATAACATTTAGAGGTTCTCATGTGTTCCAAGTATGGGTCCATTTTTTATCAACATTTGGTTATTTCTTTATTTACATTTGGATTGTTTATTTACAATATATAGTATAAATATGTGTTAAGACTAGGTATTATCATCACGATTGAGTGTGCCCTCTCCCCTAATAATTTTTTTTATTTTGTAGAGGGACAAGTTTGCATGGCCATAGATCAATCGTCATGTGATCTCAGTCGTTCCCCGCCATCCCGTGATGACCCCACCACACTGTCTTTGTTGATCACGATATCATGGGTGAGCGCCATGTGTCTCATCCAATGAAGCAAAAGGAATGATAAATACTTTGATGCATCTTTAATACATTATGTCACGGGTTACTAAAGCAGTTATAAGATGCACGTGTTTTAAATCAACAGAGATGTTATAATCTAGGTAGAAAGGTGCTTGATGGTTAATAACAAGGCTGGAGACTGTGTTGAAGGAATAGGATTACCGATGGTTGAGATCCACGGTTTCCCACCATCGTGTGATCAAAATTTTCAAGGTCTTTATTAATTGTAATATCACAAGTGAGTGCCACGTGTCTCATCTGGTGAAGCCGAAGGAATGATAAATACTTTGATGTGTCTTTAGCCGCAGGTTACTAAAGCAATTATAAGATGCACGTGTTTTAAATCAATGAAGATGTTATAATCTTGATAGAAAGGTGCTCGATGGTTAACAAGGCTAGCGACTGTGTTGAACGAAAAAGATTGCCGATGGTTGAGATCCACGATTGCCTGCCATCGTGTGATCAAAAGTTGTGAGTTCTTTATTGATTGCGATATCACGAGCGGGCACCACATGGATCTCCTTGGCAACGAGTCATATGGTGGGGCAATGGCTACCCAGCCTACAAAAAGGCATGGGAATCCGCATGGCTTATATAATTTTTAAAGGATAAAAAATGTTTCATACTTAATATATAAAATAAAATAAATATATCAATTTTTAAAATACAATTAATAAAATAATTGTGAAATAAAATGAAATAATTATTAATGAATAAAAAATTGATATATATATATATATAATAATTTTAAAATAATATTCATTCATTTTTTAATTATTTTATTAATTATATTGTAAAAAATTGATATATTTATTTTATTTTATTTATTAAATAATTACTAGCATATATATTATTTATTAATAATATATATATATATATAATATGTCGAGAGATATCCTTTTGATGCATCTATTGTACTATTATAAAATAGGTGCCTCGACAAAGATATCTCTTGGCGTATTTTATATATATTAATAAATAAATAATATATGCTAGTAGCATTTGAAACACAACATGAAAGACAAGATTAGAATTACTTTTAGTTGTAGAATTAAGGTTAGGGTTAGATATTTATTTAGTTAGGGTTGGGGTTTAAAATAGTGTTAGTGTTAGTTTTACGATTAAGTTTAGGGTTAGAGTTAGAGTGAGAATTATTGTTGAGATTGAATCATAACCCTAATCTAACCTTAACCTTAAACCTAATTGAACCCTAACCCTATTTGTAATTGAACTTTAACACTAACCCCAACCCTAACCCTATCATTGAACTCAAGCTTTATCCTAGAACCCCAACTCTAATTAAATGGTAAACCTAACCTAACCTTAACCCTAATGTTAATCCCAACCCTAAGTCTATCTATAATTATAATCCTAACCCTTCTCATTCTAACCCTAATTATAATCTTAATTATAATTCTAACCCTAACCATAATTCTAATGCTATTCATAATCCTTATTTTAACACTAACCATAGTTCTCATGACAACCTTAACTCTTAATTATAACCCTAATCAAACCCCGACCTTAACCTTAACCCTAACGCTGAGCTTAATTAAACCCTAACCTTAACCTTTAAGCATGCATTTAATTAAATCAAGATCCTAGCTCTAACCCCAAACTCATATATGTGAGATAATTATAATTTACCAAAACCCTAACCATAATTGAATCATAACCCTAATTGAAATATAATCCTACCTTTAATTGAACCCTAACCCTAATTCAATCGTAATTTTAACCCTAAGCCTAATTGAACCCTATTTTTAACTCTAAGACTAATTAAACACTATTTCTAACCCTAACCCTAAGCCCATCTAATCCTAGCCCTAATTGAACCCTAACCCCAATTGAATCATATTTAAACCCTAACCCTTAATGAGGACTAATCCTAATTAAACCCTAACACAATTGAATCATAATTATAACCCTAATTTAATACTAACACTAACCCTAATCCTAATAACATATTATTAGGTTTATATTTATTAATGTCTTAATATTAGTTTATAAATTCAACATTAATTATAAATATTTTAAAATAAATTAAGTATTTCAATCTAAAATTTTAATATTTGACATTACAAATAAAATTAAACTAAATTCTAATTTTTAAAATCCATAAAATATTTATTATCCATTTAGTTTTACTAATTATCTAATACAATTAAATTAAATTAAATTAAATATTCATTTTAAATTACTTAAACAATTATTAATTATAATTTTAGAATAAATTAAGAAATAAGATCTATATAAAATCAACTTTTCTATTTTTCTTTGTGTCCAACCATTTCCATTTTCTAAAATTATACTAAATTCTGATATCATAATTAAACACAAAACTTTATTCTCATTCCTAATCCTAACCCTAGTTAAACCCTAACCCTATTTGGACTCTAACCCTACCCTAATTGAACACTAAATCTAATTGTAATTGACCACTAAGCATAATTGAATTCTACCCCTAACCCTAACCCTAACTCTAACTAAACCCTAAACCTAACTCTAATCAAACCCTAACCCAAACCTACTTGATTCATAATCCCAACCCTAATTGAACTTTAAAACTAACCTTAATTAAGTATTAACCCTAATTGAACATTTATTTAACACTAGTCCTAATTGTACCATAACCCTAACTTTGAACTACAGTTGAACACTAATCCTAACCCTAACACTAATTCTTATCCTAATTGAACCTTAACCCCAACCCTAACCTTAACCTTGAACCTATTTGAACTCTTATTGAATTCATAACCTTAATTAAACCCCAACCTCATCCTCAATCTTAACCCAAATTGAACATTAATTGAACCCTAAACCTAACCCTAAGTGAACACTAATCCTAATTGAACTCTAACTTTTTAGTTGAAAATATTAAAGTTCCTTAGATTTTCCCATTCATCGTCATTTATCATTCAATTCCTAATAGAACTCCAAAAATTTATACTTTTATAATGTTTTAATACACTCCTAATATTAAGGGTTTAGAGTTTAAGGGTTAAGGGGAGAGAGATAGAGAGAGTGAGTGAGAGAGAGAGACCCGAGAGAGAGAGAGAGGAGGTAGGAGGAGAGACTTGAGAGAGAGAGAGAGGTAGAGGCAGAGGGTAGAGGATTTAAGGCTTGGGGGTTTAAGGGTTAAGGGTAGAGGGAGAGAGATAGAGGGATTCAAAAGGAGAGAGAGGGAGAGAGGGAGAGAGAGAGTTAGAGGTAAGAGAGAGGGTGAAGGTAGAGGGTTAAGGGGAGGGAGGAGATAAGAGGAGAGAGAGAGAGAGACCTGAGAGAGGGAGAGGGGGTAGGAGGGTGAGACTTAGAGAGAGGGAAAGAGGGAGGGAGTGGGAGAGAGATATGGGGAAGAGGGTTAAACGTGGAGGGTAGAGGGTTTAAGGGTTTAGAGTTTAAGGGTTAAGGGTTTAAGGTTTATGGTTAAGGGTTTAGGGTTTAGGGTTTAAGGGTAGAGGGGAGACACATAGAAGGAGTAAGTGAGAGATATATAAAGACCTAAGAGAGGGATAGGGGGTAGGAGGGAGAGACTTGAGAGAGAGAGAGAGGGAGGGTAGAGGGTAGAGGGTAGAGGGTTTAAGGGTTTGGAGTTTAAGGGTTAAGGGTTAAGGGTCTATTATTTAGGGTTATGGGTAGAGGGGAGAGAGATAGAGGGATTCAGTCAAAGACAAAACCCCAACCTTAGGATTTTCCCGATACCATAAAAGACTAGTAATATAAGATAGGACAGGAAAGGAACATAAGACAGATAGGAAAGGACAAATTCAAAAGATGCAACATACTGTACTAGTGAAAGTGAATGCAATAGGTAAAGGTCATTGTCATTGATAAGGACAACCAACATTGCATGCTACAATGGTCTCATCAAGGACAACAACAAAAACAAAATATAAAGTTGTACAAGGCTCTATTCAAGGCCTTCACAATCAAACATTAGGCGAACAAGTTGCCAGATAACATTCAATGCATGATGTTTTAAGGAAAGGCATAAAAGGAAAAGACATTCAAGAAACATCAACTGTAGTTGACACAGATAATATGCCTATTGAAAACATGTCATTAGAAGAGGTTTATGACATCAATGGAACCCTCATATCATGTGATCAAGATACACTTGCTATGATCATAACCTTTCATGTAGGGGTTTTGGTCATCATGATTGATCCAACATGGATCATGATTGCATACAAGAAACAAAAAGTTACAAATGACAATTGAGCAGTTATGATTCAGGAGAGGTCTCATTTTGGAAGCCAAGGCCATAGTACAAGTGTATATGAACAACAACTATGAGGTTATGCTACAAGACAGCCATGCAGGTTCATGTAGGACATCAAGCATTACAATGGTACAAGTGCATATGAACAACAATCAACAATCAACAACAAGTAGTGAAGGAAGCAAAGCACAGTTGTATTTTTACCTTTTCATACCATTGATCATCCATTCCAGCAATAGGCTATAATAGTGAAGGAATATACTTGCACAGGGGTGTTTTAATGAAGATATTCAGCATAAAAACCATCATAAATCATGGTGCTTCAAGGGAACAGAGCATAGTCATGAATAAGAGCAATACCATTAAAGGCTACAGGTTTGTCTTCATGTCATCTATGAATTTGAAAAAATAAATCTACACTAGGTGACAACATGACTATAGCCATGAAATGGATTGCAGTGAGATAAATAATATAAACGATTGTTTCCACTATCTCACTTTCTCTTTGGATAGTCATTACTAATTCCTAACAAGTGAATAGCAAAAGGATAGGTGTCAATAATATACCTTCATTTAACAAGTCCTAGACTTTTGGTGATCTCATTGACCCAATAAGGCATTGCTTAGAAATAATTTCATATATTTTTGACAAAATCAAAAGGAGGATTGATGTATCCAATTGTAATAAGAGAGCAATGTCCAAGGGATGGGTAGTACCATCATCTTAGGTACCACTGCTGCAAGATGATGAATGACAATCCTTGTGTTTGTATGCATGGAGGTCTCCTAAAGCATACTTTGGGTAAGGTGCATTCATGGCATTTTTGGTGAAAGGTTTCCCAAGAATGAGCAAAGATCCAGTGTTCCATCAGGCTATGTTGGAACAATTATACACTAATCCCTCCCCTAGGGTGCTTCCTCGCATCATAACCAATCCCTTCTTCCTATCATTTTTTGACAAGGGCAATTAATTAAAATGCTTAAATGGGATTATAGGTGGATATGTTCTATATAAGCATTTGATAAGTAGTATTGGGTTAGAATACATATTGATGAGATTGCAATGCAATGTTATCAGGGATCGTATATTTTATGTGTTAAATCTATCATAAACCCTTGAATACTTATGAATTTGACTCCCACAATGGATATATGGCACTGATCTAAGTTGTATGATTCAGTATTGGTTCGTCTTTACCTAGAGCTTGCTAAAAATTGCAAATCAATGACCTATTTTATCTTGGGATTGTGTTGTAGTTATCTCATACTCCAAATAGCTAATAATGTTGATGAATAGCCAATTCTATTCGATATTATCCTATTATGGTGAGCTATTAAATGAGATTATCTATTATTGTTAATGTTGTTTATGATATTGGTGTAGAGGTTGTAAACACATTAAAGGATCACCCTCCAAGGTCTTGCAAAGCCTGAAGTGTAGGAGGCTTTTTTAAAGTCCTCGTCAATTGGTCCAGGTCCTTCGAGCTTCCCTTGATTGGGATTGGAAATTCCATAGGTAAATTAGAATACCAACCTAGTTACATTGTAAAACAAAACCAACACTTCCCTCTACCCTTATCCTGAAACCCTAAAACTTTAACCCTTAAACCATCTACCATCTACCCTTAACCCCCCTCCCTCTATCTCTCTTCCACTCCCTCCCTCTCTCTCTCTCTCAAGTCTCTCCATCCTACCCCCTCTCCCTCTCTTAGGTCTCTCTCAACCCTTAACCCTCCCTTCCTTTATCTCTCTCTCTCTCAAGTCTCTCCCTCCTAGCACCACTCCCTCTCTCAGGTCTCTCTCTCACTCACTCACTCACTCACTCACTCACTCACTCACTCTATCTCAAGTCTCTCCCTCCTACCCCTTATTCCTCTCTTAGGCCTTTCTCTCACTCACTCACTCCCTCTCTCTCCCTCCACCCCTTAACCTAAGCCATGGCCATCTACCTGTGCCATAGCCCTCCCTCCCTCTATCTCTCTCCCACTCCCTCCCTCTCTCTCTCTTCACGTATCCTGCCCCCTCTCTCCTCTCTTATGTCTCTCTCTCCATAACCATCCTCATGCTCTCTTCATGGCCTGAAGCCATTAAACCCTCTACCCTCTACCCATAGCCTCCCTTCTTTCATCTCTCTCTCTGGAGTCTCTCCTCTAGCACCACTCCCTCTCTAGGTCTCTCTCTCACTCCTTGCTCACTCACTCCTTACTCTATCTCAGGTCTCACCCTCCTACCCCTTCTCCTCCTCTTAGGTCTTTCTCACTCCTCCCTCTGTCTCTCCTCCTCACCTTAACCCTAAACCCTTAAACCATCTACCGTCTACCCTTAGCCCTCCCTCCCTCTATCTCTCTCCCTCCCCTCCCTCTCTCTCTCTCTCTCTCAATTATAGCTGCAATATCCTACCCCCTCTCCCTCTCTTAGGTCTCTCACCTCCTCTCTCCTCCTTAAACCTAAACCCTAAACCCTTAAACCCTCTACCCTCTACCCTTAACCCTCCCTTCCTTTATCTCTCTCTCTCTCTCTCAAGTCTCTCCCTCCTAGCACCATTCCCTCTCTTAGGTCTCTCTCTCTCTCCTCTCACTTACTCCCTCTATCTCTCTCCCCTTTGATGGAACTTTATATTTTTGCTCCTTATGTTCCATTCCTACCCTGCCTGGTGTTACTGGTCTTTCGTGGTGTTGGAATTTTCCTTGGGTTGGTGGTTTTAGCTTTATTTTCATATAAAACCCTTATGTTTATTTTATGCCTTGGTTGGGATCTATTTCGATGTTACTTTTTGAGGGGTTTTAAAATGACTTATTTCCTATCATTCTGTCTAGGCTGAGTTCCTTTATTTTAATATTTTATTTCCTCTGTAGAGTTTTATTTTCCTAAGTCTTGGTTGGCCCCATGTTTCATCATTTAAAAAAAACTTATGTCATTGTTTACCATCCGCCTAGTGATGTCCTCTTGTCCTTTTAATAAACGTTTTGTTTTGCAGAGGGATGAAGTTCGTACGACCGTTGATCAACTATCGTTTGATCTCAGCCACTCCCTACCATCCCACGATGACCCCACCACACCACTTTGGTTGATCGTGATATCATAGGCGGGCGCCACGTGTCCTATCTGGTGAGGCCGAAGGTGATAAGTTTGGTTGGTCGTCGATCAATTGTCATAAGATCTTAATGGTTTCCCGCCATCACCTGATCGAAAGTTGCAAGGTTTTTACTAATCGCAATATCACGGGCGAGCGCCATGTGTCTCATTTGATGAAGCCGAAGGAATGAAGGAAATAATGTGGTAAATTAATCCGGCCTTAATACATTAAAAGGTGGGTTACTAAAGTGTTTTTGAGGTGCACATGTTTTAAATCAGCGGATATGTTATAATCTTGATGAAAAAGCTACTTGATGGTTAATAATAAGGCTGGTGACTGTGTTGAAGGAACAAGATCATGAATGCTCAAGATCTATGGTTTCCCACCATCGCATGATCCAAAGTTGCAGGATCTTTACTAATTGCGATATCGCAGGCTACCGCCACGTGGACGGTTAAAATTTAAATCTGCATCAAATATGGTTGGAGTCGTTCGTGCAGTGCACGAGTGAGCTTTAATGGCAGATAAGACATTTGCTGGCATGATTTGATCAAGATAAAATCAATTCTCCTATTTTATTTGTATCACAAAGAATTCAAGCATTTTGCAGAGTAGTTTTAGAGCTGAAAGCAAAGTTGTGAATCTCTGCAGCCAGAATTTGGGACTTCTGCAAACAAAGTCGTGAGTTAATTTATGTGCTTCCTAGTCATTCTGCACTTGAATTTGGGAAAAGATTTACTATGCTTGTCATTGAGCTTATTGATAAACGTGTTAGGGCTATAGTTTAATTATAGTTGTGAGAAATTCTAGTGTTTTGTTCTATAATTTCCTATCTCTGGTTAGTCCTAGCTATTCGAAGTGTGAAATTGTAAAAAGACCCTAGTTTGTCCAAGATGGCATCGCCAAAGCAACATTCTGGCCAAGTTGACTATTTAAAAAGAAACTTGTACAATGATTTCTTGGATCAATTGCTCTGCTCAATGAATGATAGGAAGAAGGGATTGGTTCTAATGCAAGGGAAAATCCTGGGGGAAGGGTTAGTATATAATTGCTCTAACATTGCCGATGCTAGGGCTCCTCTCACAGGCTTGGAAATGTTCAAATTATGGTATGGATAGAGGAATTTTCCTCACCCCTTTTCAAATGGATGGATGTATGATTTCAGAAAGCTGGTGGTCCCAAACGTGTTCCCTGACATAGACTTACTTAGGGCAGTGGCTGCAAGATACAACCCTGTCACATGGGTAATCAGGGATAATGATGGAAAGGTTCTGTTGAGCGTTAATAGAGAAGAGGTCCAGTAGATTTTTGACTTGAGTGAGTTGAGTGAAGACTTGGTTCCTATCAATCTTGAGGAAATGAAGCAGGAATATACAAATTTGAATTCTCTTTTTAGAGCTAAGTTGCTTCCACCTCATCTGGCTAGGGCAGGAGGTTCACGATTTCATATCAGCCCCAGTGACCAGGAACCTTTCAGATTAAACTGTTTTGCAAATCATTTCTTGGCCATTTTCTATTCATTGTGTCAGATTTTGGGTTTCAGTCCTAGTGCGGTGATGCCTATTGCATACATGTTCATGGGGGTGCAAATACAACACCCTAACTTCTCTGTGGCATATGACTTTGCCTCTTTCTTGGATGAGAGGATACATGAAGGGTTGTCAAAGTTGTAGAAAAATGATACCGGCACTCAATTCTTCTTGTATTATATGTTTATGCATATGTTCTTTTTCAAGAATGCTGAATTTTTCTCTAAAAAGATGGAATTAAGGCAATCGGTTGATGGAGAAAGATTACCAGTACAATTATGGGCTGCAGATGTATCTTGCAATAAGGAAAGCACCAGTTATGTGCAATTTGCTAATTTATTTACTTCTAGATTGAGGGCTAGACTGATGGTGAATGTACCCAGGATCCTTGAGGAATTGCATGATTTCCTAAGGCCAAAAGGGAGGAGGCCAGAATTGAAAGTTTGGCATAACTGGGGTGACATTATCCCATACCCAGTCAGCACTGTTTTGAGAGTATATGGTTTTCAAGGAACCCCCTCATATACTACCATACAATGTACCACCAAGAGTGGGGTGTGCAGAAATTATGTGGCAAGTAGGTTGTATCCATGAGGACAACCTCACAGGGAGAGGTAAGGGAACATTTTTCCCTGATTATACAGTGGTGTCTGATTTTTTCTTTTCAAAAGGAGGTTGGGTGCATTTTGAGAAATTATTTGATGATTACCATTTGAGGTGTGGTCCAAAGTGGCAACATGATCCTAAGGGTTTCTTTTCCCTTTTCAGACAAAGAATAAAGGCTAGTAAATTTGTGCATGAGTTCAACTTTCCTAAGGATTTGATCATAAATGAATTTGATATAAATAGGCAGGAGTTGAACAAGGAGAAATGGATAGCTTATGATAAGTTGTTAGATATTGTGCATAAGATGGATCCAAAGTATATTCCATTGTTGGAGTTCAATCCATACCATAAGAAGATTGACTTTCTAATGGAGAACTTCAAGGAAATTATGGGCAGATTGAGGACCAAAAAGATAAATTTAGAACTGAGTTTGGGTGTATAGGAACAAGGTGTTAGGCCAATTGAAACAAGGCCAACACACCAGCCTACAGAAAGGTGGCCTATTTATAGGAGAAAAAATGATGATAGCAGTGATGAAGAGGAAATGGACAAAAAAGGAAAGAAAATAATGAAGTTTCCTTCGCAACTAGATCCAAAATTCAAAGTGCCTGGGGAAATTAAAATCATTGATTTAGAATCATCACCAGAAGATAGTCCCTCATCACCACCATCTGAGCCAAGCCCTAAAAGACAAAGAATTGATCAACCATAGGAGGATCTGATGGATGAAATTATTGTTACTAATCAGGACATGCAGGTTGGTATGCCTTCCCCTCCTAGGCCAACTGAATTGGTTCTATCTGATTTAGATATGAAAGGAAAAAGTGTATAAGATGCAAGAATGGAAGCATGTAAGGAGTTTCTAGATGACAATACATTTGTAAAAACTCTTGTATTCTTTCAATTGGTATGGAGGATGAAATTTGAAGAATATCAAGAGAAATGTAAGAAGAGAAGAGAACTAAAACTTGATAGGTCAAACCAGGATAATGATGAGGAGGTAAAAGTTGAATTAATGGAGGAATTTAAGAACATCACTCCTGAAGAGGGAAGAAGACTGGTGAGTCAGGCTGGTGTGTTGATTTTTATTGAATGGGACATTGCGGATGCTATAGCATTTAATGCTATTTTAAAGTCCAAGCATCCTTTGCAAGACTCTGAAGAAGAATTCAAGGCAGCATTGCAAGATTCTGCCTTCAGTGAGGAATATGAAGCTTTGGAAATTTGGACATTGGTCCCTCAAGGAAGAAAGCCAAATGTTATGGATATTAATCCAAATTTCAGAGGAGGATTAATAATAAAAAGAGCTTCAGAGACCTCAACCACTGAGGCCACTAATTTGACTATGAATGTGGCCAAATTGGCCCAAAAGACTGTTGAAAGGGAGGAGGCTGAAAAGAAGAGTCTAATGGAGAAGTATAACCTTTTTATTGAGGAATACAACAAGATGCAACAAAGGAATGTTGAGTTGCAGATTGAGGTGGAAAGGTTTAGGTATAAACAGATTGGGGAGACATCAAGTGCTCTAGGGACTAGTAGATTACCTTCCACATCAGGGTCAGTGCCTCCTGCTTCTCTAATTGTTTCCACACCAGGGTCTCCCAGTCAGAATCTTTTTCTCACCCCTCCTTTAGAACAAATTGATGAAGAAACAGAGGGCTCTGTTGATCCTACAAAGAAGCATCTCTTGCAAAGAATTGATGAATTGCAGGCATCATTGAAGGTAAGTGAGGAGGGATATCTATTAAAGCAAGAGGAGATTATTACTACTATCTTGAGGCATTTAAATGAAAAGGTTGATAGTAAATTGCTATCTATACATTCTTTATATTCTTTGTTGTTAGATGCAATAAAGAATATTGATAGGATTGAAAATTGAATCCCTAGGGCTAGTGATTTGGATGTCATGTATAAGGCTTCAAGGTTTGATACAAATAATATGCCCCAATCATTAAAGCCTACTCAAGTGTTGGTTAAATCATTGCAAGGTTTTCAGACCCTACCAGATGATTTGAGTAGGAAGGTCAGGGAATTGGTGAAGAATTTTAATGATTGGGGTAACACATTGTTACCAGATATAATTGATGAGCAGGGGAAAATCAGGTCACTCCAGCAGTGGTAGGATCAAGCAAGTGAAGTCATCAATGATCAAATTAAATTAATTTGTGATGAGTCAGATTATGACTTGTTGGTGAGCTGTATGGATAAAATCATTAGTACTTGCTCATTTTTGGAAGCTTTTGAAAGAGATGCAAATCAAGTAGTGGTAAAATACACACCTTATAATACCAAGGTGAATGAGGTGATTAATTTTGACTAGCTGAATGATGAAGAATACCAAAAATGGGTAACTAAATATTTGACTAAGCAAGAGTAAAAGGAATGGACTACTAATAGGTGGTAAATCGAATGTTGCAGTTACAATGGTTTCCAGTTTTGCTTTGATGGCATTCTCGGTGCGGGTTTCTTGTGGTTTCTTGTTGTTGCATCAAATTTTCTCAGCTAACATGATGAACAAGAATATTCTCCAAGGTGATGGTTGTTGTAACAATTTTTGGAATATCACCAGGTGTGCCAACTGGCTGGTGGCATGTGTACTTTATGGCCCAATGCTTGTTTTCTCCTTCATTTTCTATAAAAAGGATTTCAAGGCAGAAGTATGGGTTAGCGAGTTAGATGATTTTTGGTCGAGTCTAGGTGAAGTTGCAGAGAAAATTGTAAAGTTTGATGGTTTTAGAGAGAAATACAATTTAGGTTCTGAGTAATTATGTAATCAGTTTTGAATTCATGGGGATTTAATGTTGTATAACAGTACTAGCATTTGAGTTGAAATGATAAATTCAAACTCATGTCTCTCCACTGTACATGCATATCAGAATTTTGAATAAGATGACAAAGGGTTGTTTCATTCATCTCACTATTGTGGTGTGTATAATCCTTATTTTAGCTTTAATTCAAGGAATTAATTAAAATGCTTGAATGGGATTATAGGCTGATATGTTTCGTATAAGTATTTGATAAGTAGTATTGGGTGAGAATGCATACTAATGAAATTGTAATGCAATATTGTTAGGGATCTTATAAGTTATATGTTATGTATTAAATCTGTCATAAACCTTTAGATGCTTATGAATTTGACTCATGCAATGGATATATGGCACTGATCTAAGTTGTACTTATTTTTGTAGTTCAATAATTGTTTGTCTTTTCCTAGAGCTTGTTACAAATTGCAAATTAATGACTATATTTTACTATGGATTATGTTGTAGTTATCTCATGCTCCACAGTTGATATTATCGATGAACAACCAATTTTATTCGATATTATCCTATTGTGTTGAGCTATTCAATGGGATTATATGTTATGTGTTAATGTTGTTTATGATATTGGTGCAGAGGTTGTAAACACATTAAGGGATCACCCTCCTGGGTCTTGCAGAGCCCAAAGTGTAGGAGGATTTTTAAAGTCCTTGTCAGTTGGTCCAGGTCCTTCGAGCTGCCCTTAATTGGAATTGGCAATCCCATAGGTAGATTAGAAGACCAACCTAGTTATAGTGTAAAAAAAAACCAACACCCTCTACCTTTAACCCTAAACCCTAAACCATTAACCCTTAAACCCTCTACCCTCTATCTCTCTCCCACTCCCTCTCTCCCTCCCTCTCTCTCTCAAGTCTCACCCTCCTACCCCCTCTCCCTCTCTCAAGTCTCTCTCTCTCTCACTTACTCTTATCTCCTTCCCCTCTACCCTTAACCCTCTACCCTCTATCTCTCTCCACTCCTTTGTCTCTCTCATTGAATCCCTCTATCTCTCTCCCTCTACCTATTGGTTGTTTTTGTAACCAAGTTGGTATTCTAATTTACCTATGGAATTTCCAATTCCAATCAAGGCTCGAAGGACTTGGACCAACTGACGAGGATTTTAAAGACCTCCTACACTTTGGGCTCTACAAGACCCGAGAGGGTGATCCCTTAATGCGTTTACAACCTCTGCACCATTATCGTAAACAACATTAACAAAAATAGATAATCTCATTTAATAGCTCAACATAATAGCATAATACTGAATAGAATTAATTTTTCATCGTAATATCAACTATTTGGAGCATGAGATAACTACAACACATTCCACAGTGTAAAATAGTCATTGATTTGCAATTTGTAGCAAGCGCTAGGTAAAGACAAACAAAATATTGAACCATACAAATTAGTACAACTTACATCAGTGCCAAATATCCATTGAGGGAGTCAATTTCATAAACATCTAAGTGTTTATGATAGATTTAACACATAACATATAAGATCCTTGAGAAAATTGCTTTACAATTTCATCAACATGTATTCTAACCCAATACTACTTATCAAATCCTTATACGGAACGTATCCACTGACAATCCCCATATAAGATGTTTTGAATGCTTTTTGATACCAAAAGCAGAAGAATAGTTGCTTTATTTTGATCAAACCATGGCAGTAGATGTCATGGACGCCATTAAAGCTTACTCACGCGCTGCACGAATGGCTCTAATCACATTTGATGCAGATTCAAATATTAGCCGTCGATCCTTCACCTTGGTGAGATCATCAAATGGATGCCTTCAAAGAAAAATGACATAGTCTCCATCGTGGCAATAAGGGGCCCACCATACTACTTGTTTCCAAGGAGATCCATGTGGTGCTCGCCCGTGATATTGCAATCAATAAAAATCTCACAACTTTTGATCACGCAATGGTGGGAAACCGTGGACTCAACCATCGGCAATCTTGTTCATTCAACACAGTCGTTAGCCTTGTTATTAACCATCGAGCACCTTTCAACCGAGATTATAACATCTCAGTTGATTTAAAACACGTGCATCTTATAACTGCTTTAGTAACCCGCGGCATAATGTATTAAAGATGCATGAAAGTATTTATCATTCCTTTAGCTTCACCAGATGAGACACGTGGCACTCGCCCATGATATCGCGATCAACAAAGACAGTGTGGTGGGGTCATCGCGAGATGGTGGGGAATGGCTAAGATCACACAACAATTGATCTACGGCCATGCGAACTTGTACCTCTACAAAATAAAACCATTTATTAGGGGAGAGGGCCCAATAGTCGTGTGGGGTGCAAAATAAAAAAATTTATTAGGGGAGAGGGTGCACTCAATCGTGATGATAATACCCAGTCTTACCACATATTTATACTATATATTGTAAATAAACAATCCAAATGTAAATAAAGAAATAACCAAATGTTGATAAAATATGGACCCATACTTGAACACACGAGAACCTCTAAATGTTATATGAAAAAAACATAAATACATTCATGAAGAAGTGAAATAAGTATTTTTTTGTTTCAAATAAAATATCACAACTCTCCACTATAAGTATATCATTTAAAAAATAAAATGCTCATTTAATAAAATAAGACACTCATTTAAACAAGTATTGTTATCATAGTGAAAAAATATTGTTCTTATGTGTACAACAATTGGGGTAGCAATGTACAAGCATTGGATAATTTTATATTAATAGTTTTCCTATCACAAATATAAAAGGTGAGCACAATAAATAACATGTATTTTCCCATTAAATGTGAAGGATTTTCAAAAAGTTTTAGTGTTCAACTATTGGTCCATTTTTGTTCAATATAAGTTGTATTTTAAATAATTATGTGTTGTTTTTATAACAACAAATAGATTTTTTGTGTTCAACTATTAGTCCATATGTGTTGAATATAAAAGGTAGAGATATCAAAGATTTATGGTTATCAATAAGTATTTGGTCCACTTAGGTTGTATATTAATTTTAATTTAAATAAAAATATCATATTCTACAAGCAACAAATGATATTTTTTTAGTTCAACTATTGGGGGTTCCATGATTAAGTTTTGGTCGAACCTTTAAAAATTCAAATTTTAGACACTTCTCAAAAGATATGCCGTTGTGGCGAGTTGCATGATGAGTCGCGCCTCCAAACCTTGGTTATAGATAAATAAGAGACCAATCTACATTTCAAAAAAAAATGAAGGTTCTACGATATTCTAGTCAATTGCTACATGCTGAGAAAGTTATCCTAGATGACTACTGGGCCCTCTCCCCTAAAGGAATAAGGAGACATCACTAGGTCAACGACAAACAATGACATAAGTTGTTTTAATGAGGGAACATGGGACCAACAAAAGACTTCAGAAAAATAAAGTCAAGCGAAGGAAATAAAACGATAAAACAAAAGGAGGCCCAACCTATATGAAGCGATGGGGCTTAAGTCATTTTAAAACCTTCCCAAAAAGTAATGGCCAAATAGATCCCATCCAAGGTGTAAGATGAACACTAGGGTTTTACATGACGAAGGTAAAACCCCATCCTTAGGCTTTTCCCAAACACCATAGATGACCAAAGACACAAGGTAGGATAAAATAGAACACAAAGAACAAAACTTTGAAGTTTCATCACTACCCATAACCCTAAACCCTAAACCATTAACCCTTAACCCTTAAACCGTCTACCCTCTCTCTCTCTTATGTCTCTCCCTCCTACCCCCCCCCCTCTCTCTCTCTCTCTCTCTCTC
>VDFB02052895.1:140840-307523 GCA_007258455.2 Sequoia sempervirens
TAGGTGACTAAAAATTTTAGTCACAACAACTAAAAATGACTAAATTCTACTCATTTTTTGCAACTCAGCTATAAATGAGTAAATAAATTACTAGTTTGGTTATTGATTAAAAATTATTTAGTCACACAAATAAAAATGACTAAATAGTTAGTCATTTATTTAGTCACAATCCATTTGAATAAATCATTTAAGGAATCAAGAATATAGCCTGCCAAAATACTCTAAAACTTTAATAAACATACCCTAAAACTTTTGTCAAAATATTATTTTCAGGCGTAGCCCACCAAAATGGAGTTTCCATTTTAATAAACATACTCTAAAACCTTTGTCAAAACATTATTTTCAACCATAGACCACCAAAATGGAGAAGTGTTTCTGTAAAGAATGACAGAGAACGGTGGGGAGATGTGTGTAAAATGTGTGTAAAAGGAGGCATAGGATTCATTGTTGCTTATCTCATTCCTACTCTGCTCAACAAATCTTACATTGTTCCCGCTACTATTTGTAATCTAGGTATTTACTTGACATATATTTTCATAATCTCAAATTCCTTCAGAGGCTTTTGAAGTATCAATGTATCCTATATATGGTTTAGAATGATTTCTTTTAATTAAAAAAATAAATAAATGATGTATTTCCCTGTAATTAGATAATGTGGAGATCTCCTAAATCTTCCCAACACACTATCCTCTTTGGCATTGTATTCATTACCTCCAATTACTAGGTTTGCATGTGACATCTTTAATATCTTCATGACCGGCTTTTAAATAGATCTCACTTTTGCTTTTAATCCTTTCTATGGTAACCCTTTTGAGTTCCATAATCCACCTTCAATCTCTTTTAAGAACGCTATCTTAAGCTAGACTGCATAGTATGCATATAAAGCAAGTCCTTCATACTTGCTATTGTTCCAAACCACCACTCACTGCCTTGCTTAAAATGTTGTCTCCATAAGCACAATAGCATGTTTTAAAATCATGGTTGCCAGTGATTGACCATTAAGGTCACCACTTTCATCAAGATACAATGATATTTTTGTCTTGAAACTCAAGGCATTATGCAAGATAACAGTGTGAATTGTTTTAAAATCATGGTTGCCAGTGATTTGATTTTCTTGCAGATTTACTGCTTCACTAACTTCCTTTAAGATTGGGTATTGCACTGTTAGCTGCAATCTCAAACAGCTCACTCACTATCACTTGAAGATTCTTTTCATGAGCATCCTTCTATAAAATCAAACTATGCCCTATAGACTGTCTATTTACTATAGGGGACTCATTGTTTGATGGTATTGTAGATCTTAAGATCCTTCAACCTTATTGACACTACTTTACAGTCCACAAGGTATTATTCACTATTCTCCCATCTTTGATGAGTCTCAAAACACTACTCAAACATGCAATCTACTACCTCCATTATACATTAATGGCTAAGAAGAAACATTGAACCTATGATTACCACTGTTACTTCATTTGGACAGTCATTCCCTAATTGCATTTTCCTTGTCTAACACTACCAAAAGCATCTGAAAAACCCTTAAGGTCAGCAAGGGGGTAAGGAAACTCACTGTTAAAATCTCCACTTTACTATGCAAGGTTTTAGCTTTATTATCTTGTCACTGCTCAGCCTCTTTTTGACTGTCACATCTCAAGTGACTGTCATTCTTCTTACCATAGATTGCATTTACAAATGTCACTAAGCTACATAGTGTGTTTGTTATTGGCTACAATCTTTAGATTGCAAGATTTTTTTATTATCTACAATGTCTCAATTTTTTTGGTATTGCAACCTCACTAATCCGCTAGAGTTATTGTTTATGTTTCTATGGAGGCCTAGGGTTTGTACCCTAATCATGGTCTTACCAATGCTTCTGTTGGTATTAAAAAACAACCTTAAATCTTGGGTCAGAAAATTAGTTATCTTGACAAAGTTGTGGTATGATCTTGGATTGTATCCTAGAGTGTGTGGGAAGCTTGTGTTTGATCATTAAGGTATGTAAACCTGATCAGGGAAATGTATCCTATATAGCATGGGTCTTGCTTTTCTACTTTCCATAATGGTTATTAGCAGAAAACATTATTATAGTTTGCAGTAACCCAAGATTGCATTCAAGTATGTAACAAACTTGGTTTGTAGTTTAAGCTATACACTTTTAAGTAACAATCATAAGGTTTAGAAAATCTTGATCACTCTCTAGAATATCCCATTAAACATGGGTTGTGCTTGAATGAACTACATAATTGATATAACACAACCACTCTGCATATCAACCAGAGTTATTGATGAGGGCATAGCCCGAGACACAGAAAATAACCCACAAACAAGAGAATAATTTTATTATTCTGAAAATGGAGCTTCTTACATGCAGAGGATCTCAAATCCCCAAGTTCTACAACACATGTAAGTTACAGAAAGCTATAGAATAACCCTTTCACAATATGCGAGCTTGTCCCCAAAAAGTTACCCAAAAATTAGAAACCCGCCCATAAATAGGGCTCCTCATTAGTTTGGAGCCAAAACAACATTCAAATTTGAGTTTAGGTGGTTTGGCGCCTAAAAATTACAAATTGAAGTTCAAATTTCAAAAGAATATTTGCAATTGTATCTTCTAGAAAGTGCGCCAACTTCCCGGGGCCATAACTTTTGATCCGGGACTCCAATTCGCGAACCGTTTGAACCATTGGAAAGGTCTCGAAGTCAATAACACACTTGAAATCACTATAGTGATTTCAGCAAGTTTCAAGGCCGTTCCAGGAACTCTAAGTGCCTCAAATCTAACTCGGAAGATTTTCAGATGTAAATCTGGGAAACTAAAACTGCAATATCTTCCAACCCATGAATAGAAAATAAAAACCGTAAGTTGGGAATTTCATTATGACGAAAAGGGTATCCAAAAATGTAAAAACATCTAAAAACCGATAAACTTAAAATTTAACTATTTTTGGGTGATGCAAGATTGCCCTTACACCACTGGATGCTCCTGCATCAGACACCCAGGGTAATTTGAGAAGTGACCCCGCCACGTCTCATATGGTTGAGGAAAACCCAACCGGTCAACCACTGCCTTAGATAGCCAGGATGAATCTTCCACAGGCCTTACTCTCCATTTCACCAGATATTCTTCATACTGCTTGTTTCTGGTACTCCTTCCCACATGCCTATCCAAGATTGCTTCAATCTCCTCCCTTTCTGAAGTAGGTGTTGGAATTCCATACTGGCCTATTGTTGGTGCTTCCTCCATTCCACCTTCATGATACTCTGTTAAATCTGAAATGTTGAACACAGGAGAAATGTTGATTCCATTAGGCAATTCTACCTCATATGCATTCCCTGAATCATGCTTCTTCAAAATCTTACAGGGACCGAATTTCTTCATCTTCAATTTGTTATAGGTTCCCACAGGAAACCTTTCTTTCCTCAAGTGGACCATTACTTCATTGCCAATTTGAAACTCCTTATTCCTCCTTTTTTGATCTTCCTTAGCCTTATATTGCATATTCATCTTATTAATGTGTTCATGTACATTCTCATGTATATTCTTGATGTGCTCTGCAAAATCTTAGGCTTCAGCACTTATTTTCTTCTCTTGGTCCATCTTCCTCAATTCTCGGATTTGCTATGGGCTACTCCATACACACAATCTAGAACTTGATCTACCGCCTTTCCGCTGATAGAATTGTTGTAAGAAAATTCTGCCCGTAAGATCAAGTCCCATCCCTTGGGTTTATCTCTACCAAACATCTCAAGAGGGTTACCAGACTTAACATCTCTGTCACATCTTATTCAGGATGGTGTGTGAATCAACTTCAACTCGCTTTTCAAATTTTCTTCCACAAGTTAGTCCTCCAAAAGTACCCTACAAATTTGGTGTCATGATCTGAAACAATACTCTTTGGAAAACCCATGTAGCCTCACCACCTCTTTGAAGAAAAAGTCAGCAATGTGGACTGCATCATGGGTCTTCTGACATGGAATGAAATGTGCCATCTTCGAAAACCTATCAACCACCACAAAGACTGAATCATTCCCTCGTTGTGTTCTTGGCAAACCAAGAACAAATTCCATACTTATATCCTCCCATGGCCTCTCTAGTACAGGTAAGGGCTGATATAAACCTATATTCTGGCTCACTCCTTTAGCCATCTGACATACTTTGCAGCTTTGTACAAACTTCTTCACATCTTGTGACAACTGAGGCCAATAATAATGCTCACTAATAATGGTAGTGATCTTATCCTGACCAAAATGTCCATCCATTCCTCCACTATGCTTCTCCTTTATCAGGTTCTCCCTCATGGAACTCCTCGGGATACACAATTGACTTCCCTTAAATAACATGCCATCCTGGATTATGAAATCCAGCCACCTTGTCCTGTCCACTATAACAAGTTTCTTGCAAGCTTTCCAAGCCTCTGCAAAATCAGGATCTTCTGCATATAGTGTCTTGAGTTTATTGAACCCAACCACTTCAATTTGCATCTTTGTCATCAATGTATGCCTCCGACTTAAGGCATCTGCAACCCTATTTGACTTCCCACTCCTATGTTTCAAAACAAAGGTATAACTCTGCAAAAACTCTACCCATTTCATATGCCTCTGATTTAATTTTCCCTGACTATTTAGGTACTGCAAGGCCTGATGATTAGTATATAGAAAAAATTCCTTCGGGCAACAAATAATGTCTCCATTTCTTTAATGCTTGAACTATTACATAAAATTCCCATGATCATATACAAAAATACTTTCTCTCTTGGAATCATTTAACTTTTCACTGAAATAGGCAATGGGCTTACCTTCTTGGCTCAACACTGCTCCAATGGCACAACCACTGGCATCACAATCCACCTAAAACACCTTGTTGAAATCTGGGAGGGCTAGAACAGGTTGCTTTGTCACCTTATGCTTCAATAGTTCAAAATTTTTTGCTGCTCCAATGCTCCACTTGAATTCTTTTCTATCCCCTATCATTGTTTCAATCAGGGGTCCACAAATACTACTGAAGTTTCTAATGAACTTTCTATAAAAACTAGCCAAACCATGGAAATATATCACCTCGGTAGCAGTTCTTGTGGTAGGCCATTCCAAAATAGCCTTCACCTTCTTTAGGTCCATCTTGAGACCTTCTGCTGAGACAACAAACCCCAAGTACACTAACTCCCTCTTCACAAAACTGCACTTCTTCAGATTAATCAATAGTTTCTCTTCTCTTAACTTCTCAAAGGCTCTCCGAATATGTATCAAATGCTCATCCAACGTCTTACTAAAAATTAAAATATCATCTAAATACACAATAAAAAAACTTCCCAGAAATTCTTTTAGTACCTCGTTCATGAGCCGCATGAATGTGCTCGGTCCATTGGTTAGCCCAAAAGGCATGACTAACCACTCGTACAGGCCCTATTTGGTCTTGAAGGCAGTCTTCCATTCATCTCCCTCTCGAATCCAGATCTAGTAATATCCACTCTTCAAATCAATCTTTGTGAAGTATTGAGCTCCACTCAAACAGTCCATCAGGTCATCCATCCTTGGCAGGGGAAATCTGTACTTGATTGTTATCTTGTTTATAGCTCGAGAATTTATACACATCCTCCACTCCCCATCCTTCTTGGTGCTAGTATCAGCAGTGCACTGCGACATGGACTCAAACTCTCCAGATCAAACCCTTTTCAACAACTCTTGAACTGTCTGCCTAACTCCTCATTTTCTTGGCCGGAGCTGCCCATGAGCCGCCTTTATTTAAAACGCATTCCAAGAATCCTGTTAACTTCATGATTGATCTTCCTTATTGGTGGTAAACCCTTAGGTACATTATCAGAAACAATATCCCGAAACTCATCCTACATCCCAGAAACTTCTTCTGGAACCTTCTCACTGTCCTCCTTACTCACTCTAGGAATCAATACATAACACACACGCCCATGCTTCATACCTTCTAAAAATTTTCTTCCATCTACATAACAAATTCTAGCACTACTGCATACCTTTTCTTCGGTCTCCTTCAAGGGTTTCAACTTGTGACGAACCCCATCCTTTGTCAAGGAATAAGTGTTTGCATGGCTATCATGTATAGCTCGCCTATCAAACCGCCATCGCCTCTCTTTAACAACATGTGATGCTAATCCATGGGGATGATATCACAGAGTACCTCATCATGTAGCCCCGATCTTGAACTTTACTAGGTGCACTACTCATTGACCAAAACTTTGTGGTCTTTTCCCTCAAGCAACTAAGCAATCCAATACATGTATGCGTCTTTCCCTCTTCAGCTTCAACTTTGTGGACCATCTCCTCTAACACCGTGATGACGGTAGTTCCCATCACACAATGATCACAATATTTTCCTTCACACTGCACCTTGTGTGAAACCGCATTCTTCCTCTATTCTCGTTCATTTTCCCTCAAGCCACCGTGGCCTCCCTAATCACTAGGGCTTCTCCCCTTTCAACATCATCTGAATGTTCAGATTGGGCCTCCTCATCTGCATGTGCAACCCTTCCACGACCTTCTGGCCTTTTGTCTGCCCTTCCTTGGTGTTGTGGACATTCATAAGCTCGATGCCCTTCTTCACCACACTGGAAACATGTTCCTCTGAAACCACCGCTTCCAGATCCTTGTCCATATCTCCCTCATCCTCTACCTCTTTGATCACCATTGTTTTGATCATGAGGGCAGTAAAAGTTTTCATTCCTTTGGCTTCGGCTGGTACCCACATTTTCACTTTTCTTTTCATCATCATTTTGGGTTCCTGAAGGTCTTCCATTGCCCCTTTCGCTTTGACCTCCTCATCCTTTTTGCTTTCCATCAAGTCTTTTGTTTAGCTTCTCTTCCACCTTTAGAGCAAACTGATACACATCCTCAATGGTGGTCATTCTGGATCAGGCTTAACTCCTCCCTCAATGCTTGGTCGTGAACTCCATTAAGATATCGTAGCTACCTTCTCCTTATTGGCCTCTCAGGTGACCCGTCATTGATTATCTTGTGAAAATCTTTAGTATATTCTTTCATAGATCGGCTTCCTTGCTTCAACCCTTGCAATTTCTTCAACAAATCTAACTCGTAGTCCACTAGTATGAACTACTTCTTCAGTTTCTCTACCATGCGATCCCATCCGGTGATCTTTCCTTTTCCTCTTCGATTTCTTTCCAACTGGACCTCTTTCCATCAAATACTGGCAAGGCCCTTCGGCTTCATTTTTGCAAACTTAACCCGATCCGGTCCTCTATTTCCTCATACTCAAAATATTCTTTCTAGCTCATTGATCCGGGCCAATCAACTCTTCTCGGTTTAGACTTCCGTAATAACCGGGACTTCTGCTTTGGGTCTTTTCCCGATCTTCGAAATGGCCCTTATTAGCCGCATTTTGTCTTGATCAATTGCTTATTCTTCCTCTTCTACATCTAAACCTTTTTCCTCTCCTTCATCCTCATTTTCCTCCCTCGGGTTTAACCCTCTTCTCAACTGCTCTTGTAACACATCAATCTGTCTCTGGAGGGCTGCTAGTGCATCTCTTCCACCAGCATTTATGTCGCCTTGACCACCTCTGGCACCACCACGCTTACCAAGCATCACTCTTGGAGGCATCTTTCTTGACCTCGACCCACAACCACGGTTCTGGTGCGAATTGCCTCACGATCGGCGATCTGTCCACACACTCAAGAAAACCTTGCTCTTATACCACTTGATGAGGGCACAGCCCGAGACACAGAAAATAACCCATAAACAAGAGAATAATTTTATTATTCTGAAAATGGAGCTTCTTATATGTAGAGGATCTCAAATCCCCAAGTTCTACAACACATGCAAGTTACAGAAAGCTACAGAATAACCCTTTCGCAATATGTGAGCTTGTCTCCAAAAAGTTACCCAAAAATTAGAAACCCGCCCATAAATAGGGCTCCTCATTAGTTTAGAGCCAAAACAACATTCAAATTTGAGTTTAGGCGGTTTGGCGACGAAAAATTACAACTTGAAGTTCAAATTTCAAAAGAACATTTGCAATTGTATCTTCTAGAAAGTGCGCCAACTTCCCGAGGCCATAACTTTTGATCCGAGACTCTGATTTGCGAACCGTTTGAACCGTTGGAAAGGTCTCCAAGTCAATAACGTACTCAAAATCTCTACGCTGATTTCGGAAAGTTTCGGGGCCGTTCTGGGAACTCTAAGTGCCTCAAATCTAACTCGGAAGAAATCTTTCATGTGCAAATCTGGGAAACTAAAACTGCAATATCTTCCAACCCAGGAATAGAAAATAAAAACCGTAAGTTGGAAATTTTATTATGACGAAAAGGGTATCCAAAAATGTAAAAACATCTAAAAACCGAGAAACTTGAAATTTAACTATTTTTGGGTGATGCAAGATTGCCCTTACACCACTGGATGCTCCTGCATCAGTTATAGGCTCTTTATTGTAGCAAGAGGTAATCACTCTTCGATCATGCTATAATTACATCCTAACTTGTTAAACTTGAGACAACCTGAATGCACCCAATGATGATTGACACCTACATTATACATCCTGAATTAACTACATTATATGAGTGCCTCTATTTCTATCACAACATAGTCACATTAAACTTGGGTCACACATGAATGCATCATATATTTGTTATAGCACAATTGTGCCACATGACCAATAGATTTATAGATCACATAATTATAGTCACAAGAATTTGTTCCTTGGTTGTGATCTTATGGTGATTCCACACAAAAAAATATGGACATAAAATTCTCAAAACCCTAAACCTCTAAAAATGAAATCTGATGAGATGTTGCTTCAAAATATGATTTTCAAACCTGGAACTACAAATTTGACTTCACAACTAAATTCTGCAAAAAGACAATGACTACCCTCAACCTGGCGATATCTTCTTGAATTTTTCTGATTTTTCCCAAGAAAATCGTCCTTAGTTCTCCACAAACTATCTCAAGTAGAGCAAAACATTGTCGCAATAAATCAACTCATTTTTCTTTATGTCGGCCACAATTTGATTTTTTTTCTTATTTTTCATGTTTGTCAAAATTTTGACAAAACTAATAGTTAGCATTTCGACAAAACCTAGGTTTGTCGAAATTTCGACGAACGTTGTGGATAAAATTTTTAAAAATTGAAAATTACACATCAAATTTTACAAGCACCCAACGATACATCAAATTATACATATTTCATCAGAAATTTTCATCAGATTTTGTAGTCAAATGAGTTAGTGCTTGAGGTTGCAAGTTTTGAAACATGAATGAATTTTCATATTGAATTGTAAATTCACTTTTACAAAATATTCCAAAAGTTGTAGTATAGGAAAATAATTGGAATTACAAAAGGAACAATTGTACGAGTGTAGACAAAATGTTGCTTTTGTTTCAGAGGTAGTGTTCAATACAATGCTAGCAATATAGAGAGGACCTGTAATAAGATCAATACCATAACAACAGAAGGGGGGCACTAAAAAATAATCACATTTGTGTGTAATACCCCTCATACTGTTTAGACTTGATACTTTTGTGGTTTTGATTGATGCTTTGTGACTGTGATTGTACTCATTATGGTTTGATGATGTTAGTGGATTTTAGTAAAATATTATGATGCAGTAATTTAGTAAATTATGTTATGATATGATATGTTAGTTTAGAAATGCTATTTCATCATTTATATTATAATTGTTAGAATAGATGTGATGAAAGGACAGTGTAGCATCACTCGTTCGCGAGTGCCCTATTATGCTACAATTCATTCTCACAATGAAATGATTTGATTTTATATATATATGTACATGTATACAACCTTGTTTGGATGCAGGGATTGCAGGTATAGAGTCTCGATTCCACCTGCTTCAGCTAGACAAGGCGAGCACCAATAACCCAATGATATAATGTTAAAACAGAGATGACAAGGAAGTCACCCCCTCCCATGTTGTCAAACCGTCCCAATTGAATGGTATTGTGTGTCGTGTTGTCATTTCAGTAATTTATTACTGTGTTTTGTGTAGTGCCTTGTTCATATGTATTTTACGTGGGTATTTTATAAGTTGTGATTTATTTAATTAAAGGGTGGTAATAATTATTTATTATAATGTTAGATTAATTTGTATTTAAATATTTAAAAGTTTTAGTTTAAAATTCATGTGTTTTAGTTAAATGTTAATTAAATATTAAATTTGTGTTTTGTTAATTTAATTAAAATTATCTTGTTGAAGATAATTATAAAATAAATAAATTAAATGAATTAAATTATGTGCATTGCAAGTAAAGCTTGCAAAAGTAGATTTAAAACAAAAAGTATTGATAAAAGGAAAAATAAATAAATAAAAGAACAGAAAAGATAAAAGGACGAATGAGAATTAAGTGTTGACTGAAAAGCTTGATTTAAAATAAATAATTTCTTTTATATTGGATTTTTAGAGCTTTTAGAAAAGGAGGGCAATATCTTTTATTTAATTGTAAAATTTGTGAGTTTTCACACACAGGAAGATTGAGACAGAAGTTGGAAAAGAATAAAATTAAAATAATGACTTTGAATGTTGAGATCTTCTGAAGTTTTCTGGAAAGGGATTTGTCATTCTATTGCTTCATGTTTCTGGAAAGGAATTTCTGAGTAGAATATTAGATTTGTATTTGAGCACGGTGTTTCGGAGAGGAGATTTCGAAGAAGGAACGAGAAGCTCTTCGAAGAGGTCGTCAAGAGCAAGCAAGCTTCATCAGATTCTCAAATAGCGCAGGACTACAGGTGCCATTCTCTGCTTTTGATTTCTATGAATCTATAAAAGAAATAAAGATGTGATCTCAATAAATCTGTGTTTGCAAAGGAAAAATCTATCTGAGATTAAGATGAAAATATGATATCTATGAGAAAACTCTTTTAGGAAATAATCGAAAACCATTTCGTTCTGTCTTACGAAAATCCCCAATTTGTCTATGGTTTGATATGAAGGAAAACAATTTAACTCCTTTGAAAACAAATGAAGTTTTGATTTTATATTCAGGTATATATATATTTATATATAAAATATATATATATAGTTGATTTTTTATATATATAATCATTCACCTACAGAAGAAGTATATATATATATATATATCTAATTAATTTTATTGTGCGCATTTATGTTTTAACTGGTTTGTTTTTCAAAAATCCGAGAGAGGCCGAACCGGTACTGGTCGTGCCCTTTGTTTTATGATAAAATATGTGTTATGGGGATTAGGGGGGACGGCTGGGCCGTACCCTGCCCCTGTCCCAAGTGGGCCATGGACTGCCCACAATAGTCCATAGGACTGCTGTGTACAATAGCCATAAGGGTTGTTGTACTAGCCGCGGTGGCTCTATCAATCCCGTGGCTATTGTATTTTATTTTATGTTTGGTTTTTTTATTTATTTTTATTTTAATTTCTTAAATTTTGTTTGATGTGGATATATATATTATAATTCTTTTATTATAATAATAGTTGAAATAAATTTTATTTCGGTTATGAATATTTTCTTTTATATTTATATATATATGTATATATGTATATATATATATGATATATTGTGTAATTTTTTTAAAAAAATGGAATTTGTGGATATATGGATTGTGAAGGTGAAATTATTTCCTTTTATTATTATATAATTATTGCAAAATTTCGTGATGGGAATAGAGAGTATGTAATAGAAGAAAATAAGTTTGTTTATTTTGGTAGAATGATAGTTATGTTGATTGTAATTGAAACCCTACAAAATTGTTCTCTTTGTCATTTTATTATGGTTGGATTTTCTTCAGTGTGAGAACCCTGTGGAAGCTGTGAACACCAAAATGGCTGTTGTAAACCCTAGTCTTGTCCTAGAGGCGTGTTTTACCCTTGGATGTTTTAGGTGCTCGTGATGTTACATGTGTTAGTATTGTTATTTTGGGAGGGTTGTACGAGATTGTTGTGACTCAGATTATGAGTTGTTGCAAGAAGGGTAATGCCTCACATACCCTTGTTTTGAGATATGTGTTCTATTCGTTATGCTACAACCCTTGCCTTGTTTTGGTTTATGTTAGGGGTCTTAGGGAGAGTGGCTCTTCATGGGGGCCGACACCTCGAAAGGAGGAAGAGCTCAGGATAACCCACGTAAGAGTAGTATAACAAGTGATAACCTAAAAATAGAATTTAGGGGGATGGGTAGTAAAACACACAAGATAATAAATATTGGATTCCTCGTCTATGCATTAGGGCTATCATAGACTAATGATAGACAAAGAAGGTCGTGGTCAAAAAAGTCGTAACCTCATCCCCATGAGAGGTTATCGGCTCCGCATGAGCTACCCTATGGTGTTGGTGCCTCAAGTAGGAGGAAGGGCCAGGATATCCATAGATGGGGGCCGGTGCCTCAGTTGGAGGAAGGGTCAGGATAACCCATGAGAGCTATGCGATGACACTCTCCACTAGACACATGTTTTCCTTGTTTCCTTATTGCCTCTGGAAATGTATTTTGGATGTTGTATCAGTTCTTCTGGAATTGTATTTTGTCCATTGTTTCAGTTTCATTTGTAAATGTTTTATGAATGTTCTTTCGTTACCTGGTTAATGGTTATTGCCTTGTTTTGATGTGATGAGATTTATGACTTTAAGTTATTATGTTGGCTCGTGAATGTTGTTGGTTATGTCATTGTAATCCTTGATGTTGTACTTGAGTTTTGTACTATATTTTTTTGTTGGAGTCATTTGGCGTTCATGGTCATGATCTCTTCCTTGTCATCTCTGAGCACAGGGGGTGAGTTATTTATAACTCACATGGTTGGGTGAAATGTACTCCGCACCCGTTGGGTTCCCCATCAGCATTTTATCTTCACCGCATACCTTCAGTTGGAGCTTGTACCAGTTGTTTACTTTATAATTCAGATGTTGTTGTACTTTGTATCATCCCACATATAGGGGAAATTTATTGTAATGCAAGTATCAAGATCATGTAATGTAATGTTTAAGTGATGATGTAATAGTTAGGATCCTTTGTAAACATTATTGTAAGAAATTCTTTATGATTGTAATATGTGATGTAGTGATACTTTCACTTATGGCTCAAGGATGTACTTTTATTATTGATTATAGTAATGTTGTGGATAAGTTATTTAGTATTATCTTTTACTTTTGTTAATAGTTGTTTTGTGAAGTAACCTCGCATGCCCCAGAGGATTTAACGTTGAGATGTTAATGTGCAATGTAAATGTATTTAATGTTTAATTGCATGTTTACTTTGTGTTATTAAAAAAAAAAATTGGTCGCAATGTTTGTTCTCTGGGGTTTGCACGACAGGTGTTACAACTTGGTATCAGAGCCAAGGTTGCTAATGCTAGGTCCTCTGGGTAGTTTTTGTCCATTAGGAAACCTTTGCGTTTGACTCTTGAGCTCAAAAGGGTCCGACGGTGACCTAACATTGAGGTCTTGGCGGCATGGGAGGATGCCTCGCATATTAGGGAATCTTATTTATTTTTATTTATTCTTATTTAATGGCTTCCAGGAGTAAGCCATGTCCTAGGGGGAGGATGTAATACCCCTCATACTGTTTAGACTTGATACTTTTGTGGTTTTGATTGATGCTTTGTGACTGTGATTGTACTCATTATGGTTTGATGATGTTAGTGGATTTCAGTAAAATATTATGATGCAGTGATTTAGTAAATTAAGTTATGATATGATATGTTAGTTTAGAAATGCTATTTCATCATTTATATTATAATTGTTAGAATAGATGTGATGAAAGGACAGTGTAGCATCACTCATTCGCAAGTGCCCTGTTACGCTACAATTCCTTCTCACAATGAAATGATTTGATTTTATATATATGTACATGTATACGACCTTGTTTGGATGCAGGGATTGCAGGTACAGAGTCTCAATTCCACCTTCTTCGGCAGGACAAGGTGAGCACCAATAACCCAATTACATAATGTTGAAACAGAGATGACAAGGAAGTCACCCCATCCCATGCTGTCAAACCGTCCCGATTGAATGGTATTGTGTGTCGTGTTGTCATTTCAGTAATTTATTACTGTGTTTTGTGTAGTGCCTTGTTCGTATTTTACTTGGGTATTTTATAAGTTGTGATTTATTTAATTAAATGGTGGTAATAACTGTTTATTATAATGTTAGATTAATTTGTATTTAAATATTTAAAAGTTTTAGTTTAGAATTCATGTGTTTCAGTTAAATGTTAATTAAATATTAAATTTGTGTTTTGTTAATTTAATTAAAATTATCTTGTTGAAGATAATTATAAAATAAATAAATTAAATGAATTAAATTATGTGCATTGCAAGTAAAGCTTGCAAAAGTAGATTTAAAACAAAAAGTATTGATAAAAGGATAAATAAATAAATAAAAGAATAGAAAAGATAAAAGGACCAATGAGAATTAAGTGTTGACTGAAAAGCTTGATTTAAAATAAATAATTTCTTTTATATTGGATTTTTAGAGCTTTTGGAAAAGGAGGGCAATATCTTTTATTTAATTGTAAAATTTGTGAGTTTTCACACACAAAGATTGAGACAGAAGTTGGAAAAGAATAAAATAAAAATAATGACTTTGAATGTTGAGATCTTCTGAAGTTTTCTGGAAAGGGATTTGTCATTCTATTGCTTCATGTTTCTAGAAAGGAATTTCTGAGTAGAATATTAGATTTGTATTTGAGTACGGTGTTCTGGAGAGGAGATTTCGAAGAAGGAACGAGAAGCTCTTCGAAGAGGTCATCGGGAGCAAGCAAGCTTCATCAGATTCTCAAATAGCGCAGGACTCTAGGTGCCATTCTTTGCTTTTGATTTCTTTGAATCTATAAAAGAAATAAAGATGTGATCTCAATAAATCTGTGTTTGCAAAGGAAAAATATGTCTAAGATTAAGATGAAAATATGATATCTATGAGAAAACTCTTTTATTAAATAATCGAAAACCATTTCGTTTTGTCTTACGAAGATCCCCAATTTGTCTATGGTTTGATATGAAGGAAAACAATTTAACTCCTCTTAAAACAAATGAAGTTTTGATTTTATATTCAGGTATATATATATATTTATATATATAATATATATATATATACAGTTGATTTTTTTATATATATAATCATTCAACTACAAAAGAAGTATATATATATATATATAATTAATTTTATTGTGCGCATTTATGTTTTAACTGGTTCGTTTTTCAAAAATCTGGGAGAGGCCAAACCGGTACTGGTCGTGCCCTTTGTTTTATGATAAAATATGTGTTATGGGGATTAGGGGGGATGGCAGGGCCGTACCCCGCCCCTGTCCCAAGTGGGCTGCGGACTGCCCACAAGAGTCCTTACGGACTGTTGTGCACAGCAGTCTATAGGACTGCTGCGTACAGCAGCCATAAGGGCCACTGTACCAGCCGCGGCAACTCTATCAAGCCCGTGGCTATTGCATTTTATTTTATGTTTGGTTTTTTTATTTATTTTTATTTTTATTTCTTAAATTTTGCTTGATGTGGATATATATATTATAATTCTTTTATTATAATAAAAGTTGAAATATATTATATTTTGGTTATGAATATTTTCTTTTATATTTATATATATATATATATATATATTAATATATGTATATATATATATATGATATATTGTGTAATTTTAAAAAAAAAATGGAATTTGTGCATATATGGATTATGAAGGTGAAATTATTTCCTTTTATTATTATATAATTATTGCAAAATTTCATGATGGGAATAGAGAGTATGTAATAGAAGAAAATGAATTTGTTTATTTTGGTAGAATGATAGTTGTGTTGATTGTAATTGAAACCCTACGAAATTGTTCTCTTTGTCATTTTAGTATGGTTGGATTTTCTTCGGTGTGGGATCCCTGTGGAAGTTGTGAACACCAAAATGGCTATTGTAAACCCTAATCTTGTCCTAGAGGCGTGTTTTAACCTTGGATGTTTTATGTGCTCGTGATGTTACATGTGTTAGTATTGTTATTTTGGGAGGGTTGTACGAGATTGTTGTGACTCAGATTATGAGTTGTTGCGAGAAGGGTAATGCCTCGCATGCCCTTGTTTTGAGATATGTGTTATATTCTTTATGCTACAACCCTTGCCTTGTTTTGGTTTATGTTAGGGGTCTTAGGGAGAGTGGCTCTTTGTGAGGGTCAGCACCTTGAAAGGAGGAAGAGCTCAGGATAACCCACGTAAGAGTAGTATAACAAGTGATAACCTAAAAATAGAATTTAGGGGGATGGGTAGTAAAACACACAAGATAATAAATATTGGATACCTCGTCTATGCATTAGGGCTATCATAGACTAATGATAGACTAAGAAGGTCGTGGTCGGAAAAGTCGTAACCTCATCCCCATGAGAGGTTATCGGCTCTGCATGAGCTACCCTATGGTGTCGGTGCCTCAAGTAGGAGGAAGGGCCAGTATATCCATAGATGGGGGCCGACGCCTCAATTGGAGGAAGGGCTAGGATAACCTATGAGAGCTATGCGATGACACTCTCCACTAGACACCTGTTTTCCTTGTTTCCTTATTGCCTCTGGAAATGTATTTTGGATGTTGTATCAGTTCTTCTGGAATTGTATTTTGTTCATTGCTTCAATTTCATCTGTAAATGTTTTATGAATGTTCTTTCATTACCTGGTTAATGGTTATTGCCTTGTTTTGATGTGATGAGATTTATGACTTTAAGTTATTATGTTGACTCGTGAATGTTGTTGGTTATGTCATTGTAATCCTTGATGTTGTACTTGAGTTTTGTACTATATTGTTCTGTTGGAGTCATTTGGCGTTCATGGTCATGATCTCTTCCTTGTCATCTCTGAGCATGGGGGGTGAGTTATTTATAACTCACATGGTTGGGTGGAACGTGCTCCGCACCCATTGGGTTCCCCATCAGCATTTTATCTTCACCGCATACCTTCAGTTGGAGCTTGTACCAGTTGTTTACTTTATAATTCAGATGTTGTTGTACTTTGTATCATCCCACATATAGGGGAAATTTATTGTAATGCAAGTATCAAGATCATGTAATGTAATGTTTAAGTGATGATGTAATAGTTAGGATCCTTTGTAAACATTATTGTAAGAAATTCTTTATGATTGTAATATGTGATGTAGTGATACTTCATTTATGGCTTAAGGATGTACTTTTATTATTGATTATAGTAATGTTGTGGGATAAGTTGTTTAGTATTATCTTTTACTTTTGTTAATAGTTGTTTTGCGAAGTAGCCTCGCGTGCCCCAGAGGATTTAACGATGAGATGTTAATGTGCAATGTAAATGTATTTAATGTTTAATTGCATGTTTACTTTGTGTTATTTAAAAAAAAAAATTGGTTGCAATGTTTGTTCTCTAGGGTTTGCACGACGGGCATTACACTATGCCTATATCCATGTCCATGCAACTCTTATTGAAACTAGTGCATTGTTATTTATTATTACACGTACAGGTCATGTATTGTTATTCTTCCAAAACTTCTCAGACATCCAATCAACTACTTATATACATTCAACTCCTTTCTTGGGCCTTTCTAGATATATCCAAGATCATAAAGCTTGGATACAACAATATATGTAGTAAATACTCATGTATTGAATAGAGTTCTCTTCCTAGTCTGTATGTTTAAGAAAATAATGAATAAATATAACATAGTATAAAGAATGATTGTTAATGATGGTTATTTTAACTTACACGCCTCTTTTCACCCTCTATTCATTGTAAACTATGCATAACTTGAACATATTAAAAAAACTATAGCCCACATTGACATTGTATGCCACATTAATCTAGCCATATGACAAAAGATAAACGATCTAGCCTCTTGAATGAATGTAAGTAGAGAAATTTTTTCATACCTGCATATGGTAAAAAAATTCATGGTTAAGTGGAAGCCTCCCATCAACAACAAGATCCAAATGTCCGTGTATCTCTCTCAATTGAGCCTCTAAACCCTTCAGAGCTATCAATTTTTCCACTAACCTATTATGCACAAAAGTCAAATTTTAGAGTCATGTCACCAGTAAAAACAAAAGAAACAGATAAAATCCACTGATAAACTCCATGTGTGTGGTGGCTCAGTTGTCCACTGATAAACTCCATATGTCTAAGTGGTTAACGAGGACGAAGTGTGTACTAGGCTTGGTTAAGTCATCATAAGTTTATGCTTTGGCAGTAAAAATTGTTTAAGTCATCTTAAATCTTCCTATGTCTAATTGCTAGGAGACTTTTAGTATGTTTTAAGGTAGGATGAGTGGTTGCATCAATGTTCTAGTTCTCTATGACAAGGTTTCAACATCTTCAAATAGTGAAAGTTAGTGCTCATAGTCATTTGAAACAACAACATTTTGATTATGTATGATGGTAGGATTTGATAACTTAAAGAATTGGCTACCCAACAAACTTAAAGTTAAAAGAAACTTTTTTAGTTTAAGGGGTTAGCACTTTCTTTCATCTTTGCATATTGGTTTGATGCTTCAAATGATGCATTTCTTATCCCACTTCTATCATATTGTATTCCCATCCCATTGCAAAGAAAAAAGGTTAAACATTTAGCAATCTACCATTATTAGCTTTGAAGTTGTTGGCCTTGCATACTTGTTTTGTTGATTCACAAGTTTGCATGATAAGAAAGGAAGAATGAAATTTAAAATTTAAATTTTTTTTGAGACCTTATCTTTGAGTTGCTCCAATTTTGTGCGCAAGCAACCATTTTTTTTTTTTGTGAATGGGGGTCAATAATATGTTCTACAATCAATGGAAGACAACTTCATGTGATACAAGCATAGCTCATTGGGGAGTCTTTGGTGCAAGAGCACCTACACCTTATGTTCACAACTAGAGCATTAGAGTTTGATCATAGAAGTTTCAAGGGAGGTTTTCAAAATTTTTTGATGTTTTAATAAGGTCTAAAAGACCATTTATTGTTTCATTGATCCATATTGTAAACAAGATCAAATATGTGAAGAAATTGTCAATGATGGTCAAATATTGTCAAAGTAGGTAGAATAGGTTTTCTTGTAGGGATTCATGTATTCAAGGTGAATAAGGTCTAAAAAGACCATTTTCAATGTGTTTAGGGTGCTTGGAAGTCATCTAGTTGATAATGTAAAAAGTTGCAATTGTTGACATTAAAGGTTGTCAAAATTGCAATTTTGCAAAATAATGGATTGTTAAGTGTTTGTAAGTCAGTTATGGACATTGGTTGAAGGTAGTTGGGGTCTGAGATGATTTTAAAATCCTTCCAAGGCTCGATAAAAGGTTGTTGGAGGAGTTGATACCAAAATTTCATATCAAATACCACATTCTTGAAGCAATTTTTTGTGTTTTTACTATTTTTCTGAAGTTCTTTTGTGTTGTACAGATCTATACAAGATTGAAATGCTCTAATATCATTGGTGTAGATAAATGTATGTGTTCCCTTTCATTTTCACTTGTTTTGAAGTGCTAAATCACCCTTTTGTGGGAGAAAACAATCAAATATAGGGACTGCCTTGTTTTGCTTGTGTAAGGGTTTGAGGGCTAAAAACAAATGGGATCCACCAATCCACCCACTATCTTGGAATTGTAACTCAATGGATTGGTGTGAAACATGGTAGGATAGAGGTTCATTGAATTTAGGGGTCTGTTAAAGCAAGAAACTTGGCATTGAAGTGATGTCCTAGGGCTAACAAGGGCAATTTTCTTATGCATTTTTGGTTGTTAATTCAGGGTTTGTCAATTTTATGGATGGAACAATATGAATGAAGGTTGTTTGTACTATTTCAGGATGATTTTAATGTGTTGAATACAATAGTTGAGTTAGGGAGGTCGGGTATATGGTGTTTCTCTAAAACCCTGGTGTATTGAGGGAAAATGGAGGGTTTTGTAGAACAATGACAAAAGGGGCATGGCTTAGCCCAACAATGGTGAAATCTTTTTTTTTTTTTCATAAAAAATATCTTTCAATAGGTTGTGGAATAGAACCAAGTGGTTGGAAAGGCCTTCCTTTATAAAACAGGGATAATTTTGTAGCCTTTTTGGTAGGACAAACTAATGAAACGCGTGACTGTTGTAAAATAACCTTGTGGAATTGGTTGGGACAGTGTTTAGGGACTTGTGTTAGTGCTTAATCCATGATTTTGTGGCTTTTGTATACCCTCATTCAATAATTTCATCAAAGGATGTGGTTTGAGGCCTAGTAGCCTAGTGAGGGTAGTGTTGAAAATAGACACTTTGTTTGAATTTGAATCAAATTGAGGTTGGATATTTAGTCACACCCCTGGGTCTACATCAGTCTCAAAAAATTTAATTGTGTTGGTGTCTTGGCTTGGGTGCATTACGTATATCGACAAAAAAATCCAATAATGAGGTTGAAACTATTGCTTCCTAATAGGGATTAATAAGAATGAAGGATAAGGGTTATTTTAATGTTGAGATTGAACATAGGGCTAAAATTTGATTATACAAATCTTGAAAAGTAATTTTTTCTCACCTTGGAGGATCAAAAACATGATGGATGATTGCATAAGTATGATTATGGGTTTCTCTAAAACCAAAATTAACCATATCTTTAGAGGCAACTCGGTTGTTAATGTTGTCTCTAATGAAGGGTTGTGTTGTAATGAACAAAACTATTAGCTTTATTTTTTCTATGTTGAAAAAATGGGAACAAAAAAAGGTTTTCCTTTTCAATTTGAAAAAAATATGGACTCAACATCCCAATTTGGATAATAAAATATCTAAATGATGGAACATAAAAGTGGAAGGATTGTGTATGTTCCAAATTGTTGAGAAGCTAAACAATGTCAAGCTTAATGTTAGAAGATGGAATAAGAATTCACTTGGTAACATTTTTTAAAAGAAATCTGAAGTTATGGCTCAACTAAACACCTCATAAAAGGAAATCCACATTCTAGGAATGAGTTAAGAGATGATATTGAAAGAAAAAGGTCTTTTATGTGAGCTCCAGTCATTAATTGCTAAAAAAAACTTTTGGGGGAAAAGATCAAGAATGATTTGGTTAAAGGTTGGGGGTAGGAATACTAAGTTTTTGTATATGAGGCCTCTAAAACATAGCTCATCTAACAAATTGAAAGAGATTTGGTTGGATGGTAATCGAATCTCTAATGAAGCCTATATAAGGGACAAAGCAACAAAAAATTTCAACAATCTCTTCACTAAAAATATTTTTTGTGGTCCTATGAATTATAATGTTATCCTAAAGCTTATCCCCACAATTGTTGATGAGCAAGATAATATGGATCGGATGAAGCCTATAATTGAGGAAGCAGTGAAATTTGTTTTTTTTCTCTTTTTAAGGAAGTAAGGCCCCCAACCCTAACAATTTCCCTCACTTCTTTCAAGTGCATTGGGATATTGTTGTTGATGACATGGTAGCTGCAACTAGGGAGTTCTTTAGGAGTGGAAGATTACTAAAGGAGTTGAACAATAACTTTTTGGTTCTTATCCCAAAAAAGGATAGGGTTGTCTCCTCGATATTCCAACCAATCAACCATTGTAACTTGATGTATAATTTTTTTGCAAAAATCATTTCCTTAAAACTACAACAAATTCTCCAAAAGTTGATCTCTCCATACCATAGTAGTTTTGTCCATGGTAGGAAAATCCTTGACTGTATCATTACCATTCATGAAGTGCTCCATTCATGGAAATCGATAAAAAGGAAAGGTTTCTTCTAAAGTTTGATTTAATGGAGGCTTACAACCATGTTTCATGGGATTTTCTCAATAAAGTTCTAGAAATTTTTTGAGTTTGGAAAAAAGTTCCTAAAAATTGTTACAGTTCCAATCCTTCTACCTTGGGATGCAACTCTTTAAGGGAAAATGCCAAATACTTTTTTGAATAGCCTGTTGGATCGATTCCAACACAAACTTGCATGATGGAAAATCTCTCTCTTAAGTCAAGCAAACAAGCTTCAACTTATTAAGGCTACTCTTCAAAATCTCCCAGCATACAATACAAGTTTGTTGCATATGCCGGTGAAAATTATCGACAATGTGGCAAATAATGCTTTTGGTCAAAAGTGGAAGATAAAAAAATGTATTTCTATGTTGGCTTTGGAGTTTGTTTCTAAACCCAAGAATAAGAGAGGGTTGGGGTTAAGGCTGATCAATGATTTTAATCTAGCTATTAATGCTAAAATTGCACAGAGAGCTCCTTAATAAAGAGAAGTGGACAACTATTACCTCTAAGAAATGCTTGGAAGGGAGGAATGGAGATATTTTAGCATGCAATGACCTACCCCACAACTCTACTATTTTTCATTATGGTAGATGCTCTTAGTCGTTGAATCACAACAAATGTACGAGAAGATCTTTGAAAAGGCATGAAAATTGCAGGTTAAAGAGAATGGGGGTGCCAATGTATGAGAAGATCTTTGGAAAGGCATGAAAATTGTAGGTTAAAGAGAATGGGGATGCCAATATAAAAAATATAAATCACTTACAGTACTCATTGTCCCTTGGTCATCAATTTTCCCTTTCTGAGTGCCCTCAACCTCGTCACTCTGGCTTTCCTCCTGCCCTATTTTTCTAGGGTGTCGGTGCACTAAACTATGTCATGCTCCTGCACACGCGGGGCCAAAAATCAAAATAACATGCAAAATTCAAATTAATATTTAATTTTGATTTGTATGTTTTATTTTAGAACTAGAATGGTAGAGATAGGATAGAATAATACCATTGGTTGAAAAGTCATTATAAGAACCTTAAATTCATACCTTAAACCTACAAGATAAACCTTATAATCAAAACATAAATCTAACACTTAAAACTAAAAACTATTGTATTTTGTGATAAAACAACCTTGTTTCACCTTAGTAAAGATGACTTATCTACTTGTTACACGATTAGGGCATAGTATTTGATGGGACCTACAATAAAACCATTATGAATACAATGGGGGGTTTGTAGAAAGAGAAGACTATGTATGTGGTATTTCTAAAGTGGTACTTGGTTCAATTATGTGATGGTCAAGTAGCACAAATCAATTCAAGATGATATCATTGGATGAGTATTAGTTGGCTAGTATATTATTACCAGATAAATCAAGAGAAAATTGATAGCTAAGTACTTGAATTTTATTTTATTGACACTTGATAAATGCAAGATTATAGAGGTATTATGTTTCTCAATTGAAGTAAAGAAAGTGGTTGATATGGAAGTAAAATATTTTCGAAACTCATAAATGATACATATATAGATATATCTTCTTTATATTATCCTTGTAATTAGTTATGTATCTTCAAATATAAAAAATTAAAAGGAATCCAATGTGTATCATCTAATAATAACTTATAGAAAATATCAAAAATATCAATAATAAATATATATATATTAACTAAGAAGCCATGGAAGCATACAATAGTATATGTTGGTAAAACTATAATATATACAAGAAAGCAATATATGCATACAATGTCACATGTTAGAAATACAAAATACATGTACAAGAAAGCTATATAGGAACATAAGAAAATCATAATATAATCAGTCCTCTCAACTAGGATGGAAGAGTTGATGGCCTTTTGATTATTGAGTAGATAGAGAGACAAGTGATGATTTTTTATTTTGAACCTACTAACTTGAACTCCTGTCTAACTTTTTGGAGCTTCACATAATATAATAAAAATATATAAATTAATATAGAAAAAATTAATTATACAATGATATATAAGGGAATAATTACTTGCCACCATTTGATAATTAGGAACAATATATGAAAGAGACGAAGAATAAGGCAACTTGTATTATTAGGAAGGACGAGATGCCTTTATATAGCATGACATCATGTTTGAGTCTCGAAACCCTCTCATATCGTCAACGCATGCGTCTAGGCTAACCATGTCAAGTTTCACTCCATACAAGCACAAATTGAAAAAATTTCAACATTGGCCCCATTCACATGTCACTATACAGGGTCAACATGAGGAAACACTGATTTTTTGGGAATGAAATAACCAAAGATATGATCAAATAATATCTAATCATAAATAGTCATAGAGTAATTAGGATTTGATCATATGGAAATTTCTAGGAGAGCTACAATAGTTGTAACATTATGAATTAACAATGTTTAAAAGTACATCATGAATTAATTATGTAATGGCATAAAAATTAAAAACATCATGAATTAATTATGTAACCATATAAGTCAAATATAATTCTATCAATAAATCAATATCAAATAGATAATATAATCGCATAACTCATACATTTCAATGTCATTGATCTTCTTCTTCATCCAACTCTTTGTCTGTATCATCCAATCCAGATTAGACATTGTAAGGATTGGTCATATCATCATCATTTTCATTGATATCAATTTTGATAATGTCATCACCCACACGGATATCATCTTCATGAACATTAACGCCTACATCATTATGATCTAGTTCCTCTTCTTTGACATCTTTGTTGGGCACATCATCAACTAACTGTTGATCCCGATCATCATCTTCTAGTTCTTCAATATCTTCTTCTTCCACCACATTAAACTTTACCAGCCTTCCTCTTGGATCATGTCTAACAACAAATGACCAGCCCATTTTACTTGGAACCTCTGAGTAAAATACTTGCTCACATTGGCTTGGAAGAACATAGGTCTCATTTCCAGCTTGCTCGATTGACCTTGTATTAACCATGGTAAATTCATTATCATGTTCAATAGCAGTTCTTTTAGGATCATTTTTATTCAATCGTAGTCTGTACCATTAGATGACGAACAAAACTAATTTGAAGGGCTTAAAGTTACACTCAATTATATCATCCAAAATCCCATAGTATCAATTTTCTAAGACTTTTGGATGTATGTCGCTTCCGGATGAAACATTAGTCACTTGAAAGACTATAATTACCCAAAATCACAAGTTTTCTTCGTGTCATCCAACTTTTTGATTCAAAATTTACAACCATTGCACCACATAGCCTTGTGGTGTTTCACCTACAATATGTCAAACATGTAAAAATTATTGCATCGTCGGTTGATAAACATATTTATTCTTGGCCAAATATATGCAAAGAAAAAAAAACTCAACATATATATACAACAATATAATTGAAAATAATTAAATAATATGGGTGATTAATATATTTATACGTACCTATTTATCTCTCAAACCATGTGCTAAATCAATTTCCCTTGGTGTAACATTGGAATCTCCATTACAATGAGCTTCTTTTACCAATGAAGCCACACCTTCCCATGTTAATGTGCAACCAGATTGTTAACATCGTTCAATCTATACCGTCATCCAGTCAAGATTGTTTGTGACATACAAATGTAGTGCATCCCACTCTCGACCAACTGTATCAAAAAAAAATGAAATTCACAAATGATGTATAATTAGTTAATTACCACGGTATATGATTTATTTTTTGGAGTAATACAATACTAGTACTTTTCTATTAATGTGTGGAATATTCTTTCATTTGGACTAGTTCTCTATTGTTTCTTTTCAAACAATTGAATGAAATGTAAAATGTATTCTAATTAATCTCCATGACCATCTTATAATTACCTCTCACTTTCCTCAATCTTCTTTTCCCCATCAGGTACTCCCCTTCGAATTTGTTAATGGAGTTGGGATCTCAAATGCGATCTACATGGATCTTTGCTACAAACTTAGGAAGATATTCACTAATGTACACCATGGTCTGGTATACCATATATCCCTCCACCATAGAACCCTCGGGATGTGCTCTTTGTCTAACCAAAGCCTTCAAAAATTTCAAGTGCCTCTCAACCATCCATATTGACCTTGTGTGTACAGGTCCACACAATGCAATCTCCTCAACTTGGTGTATGAGGTAGTGTTCTTGTGCATTGAAAAATGTTGAAGGTAGACAATTTTTCATTTCACACATTAGACGAGGAATTTTTCTCCTCCAATAATTTATATCTTCTTTATGGATTTCTTTAGATGACAACCATCTACAAGTGATTCAAGGCGCAAATATATTAACGAGATTTAACAAAAATATACAATATATTATATAACAAGTAAAACAAATGGAAAATATAAGATCTATACAACGAATTGAACAAATATCGCTACTTACCTCATATATTTTCCAAGATCATATATAACTTGCTTGACATTGTTGTCAAAGTTTTTAGGGAGAGATAGAGGTAGAACGTACTACAACAATTATAAAATGATCTTTTCATTATTTTTCCAAAACTATAAACATAATACACTGAAAAGTACATGCAACATACAAATATATATAAAATATACCAGAATAATTACCTTAATGAAGGTATGCCAACCATGCATTTTCATCCCTGACCCAAATTCACCTTTCTTTGTTATGATATTGTTTATGTTTGCAGCAAATTCTGTGGGAAATCAAATTTTTCAGATGACTTCTTTTATAGCATTGCTTTGTTGCTTTGTTAATAACCAAGGAAGGGCGCTTATATTAATTTGGTCTCCATCGCTATTTAATTGAATTACATTTTTCACTGCATGATTGGCTTCTTGAATGTCACTACAAATTTTGACAATATTTTCTTTGTAATGCCTTCCATCCAATATTTTCCATAACGTTTATGTTATATTCTTTTTGATGTGCATTGTATCAAACAAATGCACAATTTGTAGCTGCTCATAGTAGGGCAACCCACTAAATTATCTGGGATAACTTTTTAGTCCCTGTGGAAGCCGACCATTAATGCCTTGACGACCTTCATGAAGCATATAAGTTAAACAAATTAACAACGACAATCATTGTCAATTACAACATGAGTAAACAAAACACAATATAAAAATATAAATTCCAAACATATCATATATGATAGATAAACAATTTGATCCAATGTATAACCTTGATGATTAATTCTATTGTATTCCAACTTCCATAGGCGAGGTGTCATTCTTTGTGGTTTTGATCTAGTCTCTTCTTTCCCATTGAAAAGATGTTTTTCATTAGCTCGATACTTATGATTTTTGTGGAGGAAGTGCCTATACTCATCAAACACCTGCTTTCCTAAACTTGTTGAATGACAAGATTTCATCTTTGGACCACAAACTAGACATGCAAATTTTCCCTTTGTTTGAAGAGCTGCAAGATCATATATAATTGGATAAAATATGTCAATTTTTATAATTATATATAATGAATAGATTATTTAAAAAACATGCATGATATCTACTTCATAAAATTAAATATCGTTAAAGTGCAGTCGAACGTTATAACATACCACAAAAATGTGTTAGCCCTGGGGCATCATGAATTGTCCATACAAGCATTGCATGAAATTGAAATTGTCTTTGTCCTATTGGTCTAGAGACGACATACATAGTGATGTCATTCCATAACTTTAGTAACTCTTCGATAAGAGGCTTGATATATACATTCATATCTTTAACTTGGTACTTACCTAGTTGAATGAACATAAACATTACATAATTATTATAACTATTTTACTGCAATATATATAAATTATTGTACATGACTATTAAATGAAAAAAATATAAGTCATTATGCAACAAATAAGACAAATGAGATGCTTATGGGGGGTTGGGGCCCTAGCTCGATTGGATAAATCTTTCCTGTTGCAGGAGGTTAGTCACGAGGTCTAGTCTCCCCCACCCTCGTGGTACCAGAGGGTGTGTCGCGCCAGCACCACCGGTCACGTTAAAAATTTTACCAGGCGCGTAGTTTTATAGGGGGTCGTGCTACCCGATTCCTGATCAAAAAAAAAAATACAAATGAGATGCTACTACATTAAAGAAAATTGATGTAAACAAATACCTGGAACAATCATTGCCAACATTATGTGCTCCCTCTTTATTGACATCCATGGAGGAATGTTATTGTTGATAACAAAAACAGCCACACCGAGTAAATAGATCTCAGCTCTCCAAATGGATTGACACCGTCCACTCCAATCAAAGCCCAAGACTACGAGGTTTTTCTTTAAAGTGTGGCCATTTTTCCTCCATGTCCCTAAATGTAGAACCATCTGCAGGCATTCGAAGAATGTCATCTCCACTTCTATTCCATGCATGGTAATCCATAAATTATGCTAAGTTTTCGCACCTAAATCATCGTTGCATACATGGAATAATGGGAATATAACGAAGAACCTTGTGAGGCACCTTTTTGTTAGATGATCTGTTCGATATCTACTGATATGACATTCTGGGCATTCTGTTGCAAATTCATGTTGTTTATGATATATAATATGATCATTGGGACATGCATCTATTGCTTGATACTCCATTCCAATATCTTTCATAATGGCAGATAAATCTCGGTATGAGTGAAGTAAAATATTTGATGGTGGTAACAAAAATTCACCTATCAATTTAAAACAAAAAATAATTTGTTAATATAAAGAATATTAATGGTACATATTCCATCCTTTATTTACTAGTGATGAACTAACAACAAAAATAGATAAAAAAAGATGGCATATATGACATACCTTAACATCTGTGAGATTGCTATGTTGGATAAACCATTCATACCTTCAAGTTCACCAACAACAATATAGCAGAGAGAAGAGTTGTTTGGGAGCCTTCATAAAGGGGCCCGTATGCCTTCTCAAGTACAAGTAAATCATGAACATTATCAAAGTCATCTCGATCATCATGATCAGTTGCGCCACTAAATGTGTCATGGATCAATGTATTTGTACCATCATCTTCAACTATTTTTTGGCACATGATCATCTTCTTCCATAGGATCATTAACTTCATCTTTGATATTTACAGCTCCATGTTCCTTTGCTTGCAAAACCACATTCTTCGGGTCGTGATAATCCATATCATGTGCCCTAGGGCACCCCACCTTTATAATAATGATCGACACAAATAAACCATGATCATGATCAAGTGATTTTATATATATATATAAAATGTTAAAACGATATAAACATTTACAAATTCAATCAATATAAAGATATATAATGAACAACTTACCAATGGACGATAATCATGCCCCCCTTCAACATGACCATGTCGTCTACAATGTTTCTTAGCTGTTGTGATTAAAAGTCTTCTCGTCTTTAAGCCCTTGCAATTATTGCAAGGACAATAACATTTCCCATCACCCTTTCTTTTCAATCTAGCCTACAATCTAGCAAGTGTCTCTTCATTTTGTTCTGCACTAATATTATCTGACATGATTTTTCTTTACCAAGCTTGAATATTTAGATCTTCAAAAATATCAAACTCACACTCCAATAATTTTTAATCATAGATAGGTAACAAAATCTAATAATTATGATATTTTGCACCAAAAAAAATTGGCCTATAACCTCCACAAACTATCACAAGTATAGCAAATTTGTAAGTATAGCATGGAAACATTGTCACAAGTATAGATAAATTGTCGAACTCACTTTCATTTATTAAAATTTATCCCAACATTCGTCGAAAAAGTGACAAAAATCACGGATCGTTACAATTTCGACAAACGTTGGGCACAAATTTTTTTAAAAATTAAAAATTTCACATTAAATACACAGGTACCCGACGATTCATCTAATTATACATCTTTCGTCAAAAAGTTTTGTCGTATTTTGCAGTCAAATGAGTTAGTGACTGTTGTCTTGTTTCAAGGTGCTATGTGCTTATACTATTGTGTATTCATCTAAGGTCAAGGCACTGTGACAAGGCACTGTTCAACCACTATCCACTGCACTATATGGTATTGGCAAGCAATTCACTCTATGTAGCAAACACGGATGCAACATACTTATCAAATATCCTTCCTTTTCAAAATGCTCCATGATAATTTTAGGATTTATGACTGTATATTCTTATTTTTTTAAGTGTTTATGAATGTCTTTAATCTATTAACCTTATAATCATTACATGTTCTTAGAGTATTCCCTTAACACTTTTTAATAGACTTGTAAAGAAATAATAACCATCATTGCACTCCTTTCAACTTTATAATCATTACATGTTCTTAGAGTATTCCCTTAACGATTTCAATAGACTTGTTAAGAAATAACAACCATCATTGCACTCTTTTCAAATTTATAATAATTACATGTTCTTAGAGTATTCCCTTAATACTTTTTAGTAGACTTGTAAAGAAATAGCAACAATCATTGCACTCTTTTCAACTTTATAACCATTACATGTTCTTAGAGTATTCCCTTGACATAAAAGATCCTTTAAATATTAGTTTAAGTATATAAATTGAACTTATAGAACAACAAGGAATAAATAACATATTTAAGCATATAGTGCATTTATGTAACCTGTAAAATAGATCCCAAACAGTCAAATACCTACCATAAGTGTAACTACCACCTTATGGTTTAATAAGGTTTTACAACATTCATAATATTTTCCAAATATAGTTAAAAATGCTATCCATAGTATTTTAACTTCACAATTTTAGAAAGCAATCAATTATATGTATTTTAAATATATTTTAGTATATACAGGAACTTAGGGAAAAATGTAAAGCTACAATTTCACTGTGAAGACCCAACTTCACTTTTAGCGCGTGCACAAATCTATAAAGCATAGTTGGTAGCCTTTTCCTTTGCTATGCAATGACAAAAGGATAAATGTAATTGTTATATTTCATACTAATTCTATTACAAACCTACAATGGTACAACCTTCAATTAAAAGAATACCCAACAAAGTATGTTGGGAAACACATTGCAGTTTACCACACACATTCATCAATAACAACTGAATCTTTGAATGGGGTCTTCACTTTAAAGTTAGGAGTGTCTATTTTAAGGCAGTTGTCACAAAATGATTCATCATAGTGATAATCAAAGTCTTGATGCTCCATACCTAAAAAGGAAGGGAAAAACGATATCATAAACTTGAAATCTCAACTGTTGTTTCATGCCTTGTTTGTATTTCTTTTTATACAAATATACAGGGAATGGTAAAATAATACTAAGTACTTAGTTCAAGAGAAGTGAAACATACCATGGAAAGAACCAGCCTTAGTGAACCAATCTTTCCTAATCACCAGAGTTAGGTCTATCTCAGGGTCTAATTCATAACAGTCTTCAATTTTAAATTCACTTGATTGTTGTGGAAAAACAAGATGGAGCAATAAGCATTGACATTGTTTATGAAGAGATAATCTATTAATCTTATCATAATTAAATGATAAGTAAGGTTTCAAGGCCACATCATCAAATATGATGTCACATCAGCATGCTTTTTTGTTGAGGTGTCCAAAAAGGTCCAAAAAAAAGTGAGACTAATACTTGTCCACTAAATCATGTTTTATTGGTGCATTGATGTGGCATCACATGATTTGTTGATTTTTAGATCTAAGGAATACAACTATTAGGTCAATATTGTTAAAATATTGGGCATTAAATCAACAAATGCTATAGCAACTATTGAAACATGCTCAACTACTGGGTCCTTTCCCCTAATTAAGCTTCTCCACCCAATGCCACCGTTGCAAAGAATGTTCTAAGTGTAGAGAATAATATTTAATTACAAACAATGTTTCTCCTCATGGGACACAAAAGTTTCCGTTCCATGATTCTTAGAGACACATAAAATAATAATTGACTATAAATTATTCAAGTTAAAATGCATAGTCATAAGTTTGCAATGTTAATATCACTAATCCTAACAATTTGATTACATCTATTTTATTAGGCTAGATTAACCTATAAGGGAATCTAAATTTTCCTTTTTTATGTCTATCATTATAATGACATTTGTTGAATAAGACTACATAATCTAAAATAAATTAGCTTTGTTACTCTTAACTTAAAATTAAGTTGAATAATTAAGTACTAATATAAATCAAATTTACTAGAGAAAATCAATGGTTAAATGTATTGTTAATTGAGTTATTTTTGTTAGGTTAAAATAAAATGCATGCTCATTTTATTTTATTCACTTAGCAAATGCAATTTTTAGATTATTATTTCGATTTAGATAGTTTAAGAGTGAAAAATGTGCATTCTACATTTTGAATCTTCATTCTAAATTATTTTGCATGCACAATTTCAATATTTAGCCTTATCACACGATTTTGATTACTTTAAACATCTTAACTCGCCTTATTCTTTGGCCATCACAATCAAAACCCAACCTATACCCAAATTATTCTCAAACCCTAAATTTTAGTTCCTTTCCCAAGGTCCAATCTAATATGCACCAACGGATTAGACCTAATTTATTTTCAGAACCATAAATTCAAATCTTTTGTTGTTTCAAATTAAAAATTTAAAATAAACCCAAACCTATCCCTTTGCCTCTACTCAAACTATTCTAAAACTATAAAAAATTTAATACCTTTCCCAATATCAAATATGCACTTATGGATCAGATCTAATTCATTATCACAATCATGTAACAGTTTCAAATTTTCAACCCTTAAAATTTAAAATTCAAATTTAACAATGAACCCCAAGCCATCCCTTTTCCATCAAAGGGTAATGTACCAACTCCAACATCAAAACTTCCAAATTGTGTGTTGTTTCTAAATATATTCGTAGCTTATTTTATATATCATCCAAATCCCAAAGTTCTTATCTAACTGAGACTCTCATAATCACTCTTGCTTTTGTCATAGAATCACACTACATCAACATTCTTTAATTGTATCACTTGTTTGTCAAACAAAATTCCAAAATTTAGTTTTACACTAAATCTTTGTCAACCTATCATGTTTTTATTCCAAATTCTAGATTGCCTTTCATTAAAAAACACCTAACCTGAAACCAGGCCTGGAATTTGACGGCCACCCCTACCTGTCATATGAAATTTTTTTGACGGTTTGTTCATTTAGATGTCTGTCACTTTACGTTTTATGAAAAAATTTAACTGTCAAATTTATTTAAATATCAGTTTCAAACCTATTCAAAATAATTATATAAAATTAAAAATAGTTTAATCCTTATTCAACTCATTATCTAAAATTTCAACATGCTCATCAAAGCTTGTGAATCACCTGGGAAAAAAATACTATAAAATATTGATTTTTTTTTATAGTTTAATCCTTAAATTCATCTATCTAAAAACATAAATTATTTGTAAAAACCAAATAAAATTTCAACATGCCCACGAATAAAACACAAATATTGTATTATCTTGAAAAAAGTCAAAGCTCCATTCACTAATCACTTAAACAAAATGCTGCAAAATAAATGTTGTTGAAAAAATAGTGAAAATTTGTGTTATGTTATTCGTATGGATATCCTATATATATTTAAAAAATGTAAAATTAGAAAATATTGATAATTAGAAATAAATGTAAAAATCTTAAATTTACTGTTACAATTAACAAGAAGTTTCTAAATTCATATAGAAAATAAATCTTGTTAAAATATTCAAAAAGTTAAAAAAACAATTATATTCTATTTTTGAAAAGATTTTGTATTAATATATATTTCTATAATAAATATTATAAATCATATATATTAATATAAAACAATGATAACTATTAGTAAAAATGTTAAAATCTTAAATTTATTGTTAAAAATATTTAAAAATTAGAAAGGAAAGAACTATATTTAATTTTGAAAAAAATCTATTTTGAACAGATTTTGAATTAATAAACATATTTATAATAAATATTATAAATCATATATCTTAATATAAAGTGAAATTAGAAAGAATTATTCCAATTCTAAAATAATTTATATTTTTATCATAAACATTATATATATATATATGCTACCATAAATTTTTACGGTTTAATAATAATTTTAAGTGTCATATTTACGGTTATATAAAAATATATCAAGTCAAATAATACGGTCTAATAAATTTTTAGGTTGTAATATACGGTCCAAAATGCAAAAAACGGTCAAATAGACCATCAAATTCCAGACCTGCCTGAAACATTCATCATATATCATCAGATCATATCCAAAGACATTATAAAGAAGACATCTTAACTCTCAAGTCTTTTTGAACACCACCAATCTTCGTTACAAATAGAAACATCAAAACAAACATTTATTTGCATACCCAAACGATTTACAAATCATAGATTCAAATCCATAAATATAGATTCATTATACACAGTTGAATTTTCAGTATACACAGTTGAGTTCTCAAAAAATCTCATTATACAAAGTTTGAATTCTCGGAAAATCTCATTAGCCTATACACAGTTTGAATACTCAGAAAATCTCATTATACACAGTTGAATTCACAGAAAATCTTATACATCCCAAATCCTATCAGATTCTAATCATCAATTATTTCTCACAATCGAGCACACATTTATTATGACCATATATTTGTTTTTATTTGCATGTTTAATTAAATATACAGTTTCAACCCCCAAGGCGGGCGGCGCTTCACATAGTTCCGGTGTCGTCAGCCTCCTTGAGCCGCTCCAGCTCATTCAAGCCGGGCGGAGTTAGGGCCTGCACAGCCATCATTCAACAATTAGCATCTTCTCATATTCCAAAACCCTAAGCCAGTAGCACGAAAGCAAAATCGAAACCCGGCCACATCATCAAATATATATATAGATCCGGCAACAACCACCAGGGTTCGCACGAGAAAGAAGCAACGAAAAACAGGGCAGCGTTTAAATAAGAAAATAGAAACTTATTAGCCTCCTACCTCTGGCGACCAACTGAATGGAGTATTCACTTTAATAAGTTTAGGACTGTCTATTTCTTTTAAGTATGGCGACGAACTGAATGGCGACAAACTCAATCGAGTCTTCACCTTCACTTTACGGTCAGGAATGTCTATTTCTTCATAGTCAGGAATGTCTATTTCTTTAAAGTCAGGAGTGTCTATTTCACTTTCCCTTGATCGCTGTGGAAAAACAAGATGGGCCAATAAGCATTGACATTGTTTATGAAGAGAAAATCTATCAATCTTATCATAATTAAATGAAACAGGCAACAACCACCAGAAAGAAGCAACGAAAAACAGGGCAGCGTTTAAATTAAAAACTAAAAGCAAAGAAAATAGAAACTTATTAGCCTCCTACCTTTGGCGACCAAAAATGAATCGTAGTCAACGGATGTGCCATCAGGTCTTTCCAGAAGCCTAAGAAAAGAAAAGAGAAAAAGGCAACGTCATCAAAGCAGTCGATATATTTGTCAGAGAAACAGAAAGAATGCACTCCATACCTTCCCATTCCATCTTCTTTATATCTTCCAAGTCTTTTCGAGTATACCTCCCGGTGCACTTCCTCTCCTCAATGGAGTCAAACTCATCACTTAACACGGGGCGCATCATCTCCTCAGGAGCCCCTTTCTTCAGATCTTCCATGTCTTTACCAGAACCCATTTTCACGTTCGTAATGTCTCCCAGAGCTATCCGAGGCACATTTCGGCCCTTTGCCCCAGATTTCCCCAAAACACTAAATCTACCCTCGCCAGATTTAGCCTTGCTTGCAAATAATCCATTTTCATCTTGCATAACTGGCTTGCTTTTCTTCTCCTTAGCTGGCTTGCTTTTCTGCTCCATCATCTCCTCAGGAGCGCCTTTCTTCAGATCTTCCATGTCTTTACCAGGACCCATTTTTACGTTCGTAATGTCTCCCAGAGCTATCCGAGGCACATTTCGGCCCTTTGCCCCAGATTTCCCCAAAACACTAAATCTACCCTCGCCAGATTTAGCCTTGCTTGCAAATAATCCATTTTCATCTTGCATAACTGGCTTGCTTTTCTTCTCCATCATCTCCTCACGAGCCCCTTTCTTCAGATCTTCCATGTCTTTACCAGGACCCATTTTCACGTTCGTAAGATCTCCCAGAGCTATCCGAGGCACATTTCGGCCCTTTGCCCCAGATTTCCCCAAAACACTAAATCTACCCTCGCCAGATTTAGCCTTGCTTGCAAATAATCCATTTTCATCTTGCATAATTGGCTTGCTTTTCTTCTCCTTAACTGGCTTGATTTTCTGCTCCATATTTGTGATATTCCCCACAGTTCGCCCCTTTACCCCAGATTTCCCCAAAACACTAAATCCACCCTTACCGTTGCCTGCAAATAATCCATTTTCATCTTGCATGACTGCCAGCGTCTGCCTCCTCACTGCCATTTTTGATGATTATGAAGAAGGCTTGGAGTTTAAAGATCTTGATAAAAAGAATCGAGAAGAGAATTTTTCAGTAGATTTCTTTGAACAGAAATGGCTGTTTGCGAGAGGGCTTTAAAGGAAACAGGGTAACCCAGCAATATGACCGTTTTTCAAATATTCAAAAAAAAAGCATACGGAAATTGGGGATGATGCGCTAAACTTCTATTTTTAATATGATGTGCTAAACTTCTATTTTTAGAGAGAAAAAAAGGGAAAAAAGGTTTACAATAATGATCTGCTAAACTTCAATTTTTAGAGAGAACCTCTCCCTTTAGAATATAAAATATTCAAAAATATGCATGTCAAGTTCTATTTTTAGAGACAATTAAAATCTTTTAACGTGTAGAGGATTACATGTGAAAACCTCTAATAATTTTGATGATATATAAGTAATTAAATATAACTCATGTCGATTATTTATCTATTTTATTCTATACAATTAGTCAAAAAATAAAGACAAACCCTTAACAATCATAAACTTACTCATCCTCAAACCTTTTAATAATAAGGAAGTTGAGCCACATTATTCCTACTATCACTTTAAACCCTAGAAAACCTATTTTAGAAAAATCAATCATTTTACTACCTTATTTTTCCTCTTGGTTTCAATCTTTAACTACCCAATTGAGATGAATGACCTTCATTGCCCCCAATCCACTTTGTTGTGAGCTATCAAAGTCTCATCTAGAGATGGAAAACCTACATCAAAAATTTCTTATGTAACAACATCATCAAGTCATCCTAAAAACTAACTTCAGATCATAGTCGTAGTGATTTTGTTTATGAAGTCTTTATCTACTCCAAGAACAAACATAAATAGCCACAAATATTGAGGAGATATCAAATTCACCTTGTAATAGTAATATACTTCAAAAAATTCATTACCCAACACCCACTAATAATATGAAGTAATAAATTATTGTGCATTTTAGTCATTTATATGATATTTCGTTGAGAAAATAATTCAATTACATCCTTGCATTGGAATCTAGGAAGGAAATCAAAACACATGAAGGTTGAGATTATTGATTGGTATAATATCATTGTTACTAATCTACATCCTATAGGTGACTTTCTATATAATAACTAGTCTAGAAATATTAAGCTTATATCTATATAGAAGAAGAAATGGTGCATGAAATTATCTTGAATATTATTGGAAGTGGTCATAGGAAGGAATACTTCTTGCATGGATCAAGTTGTCTTGATGACAAGAAGTGTGGTAATGAAGGATATGCATACTAACTTATTTTATGGGAAGCCACATAATATTTATTTTGGTATTCAAATGTTCCTAAAAATGCATAACATGGTGTTTAGCAAGTAGTGCCTAGTATCACTATCAAATAAAGGATTATAGCAAGCCTTAGAGTTTCTTGAGGTTAAGCTACTAGTAGATAATTGGTTGTAGGGAGTATGTGCAACTTTCAAATGCCTTATTGTTCACATGGAGTTCTTGGTCATTCCATTCAATGTGATTAATGCTTTGGTCACTTTCTAATTCAAGGAAAATTAGATATCCAATGTTCAAATGAGATAATTTATTTAAATGAGCTTTTTATGACAATTCAATAAATTTTGAAGTAAATAATATTTTTATTTGAAGTAAATAATATTTGTATTTTTATTAAATTCTTCATCTCTACAATCAGATTATATGGAGTGCCAGCAATGGGATACCACTGCCACTATGGCATCGTAAATAGCCTATAACTTGATATGACAGTTGTTACACTGACAATCAGATTTTGTAGAGATTTGAAGCGTTGCAAGTTGCAAGGCCATAGTTGAAAGACCAAAGAACAATTAATTTCCCTTCTATACTTTTAAGGCAAGGAAGAAGACTATGAGTGCCTGAAAAGGACCTTCTAGTCATTGAATACATACCAAAATGGCTCAAGTAGATTGAAGGTATAAACCAAAATATAAAAAAGAAATTAGTTTTTTGGGTTACTATGACAAGAGGTTGTTTAAAGCATTTTGTAATTTGCATCGTCTTGAATTCAGAAGGAAAATATAAAAGAGAAGGAAGACAATAGATAAAAGAGGATGCAATTATCAACAAAGAGTTGACTTCACATTATTCACAAAAGAATTATGAACAAAATAAGACCACGAAAAGTAATATAATGGTGAACAAACAAACAAAAGGGTCTATCCAATACATTCACTATATCATTCATCTTCAAAGGGATCATTCTCATTCATCAAAAAAATAAGACCCAAAAAATAATATAATGATAAACAAACAAAAGGGTCTATCCAATACATTCACTATATCTTTCATCTTCAAAGGGACCATTCTCATCTCACCAAATTTTTATTGAGAGAAGGAATCAAAATTGGTTATAGTAAGTGTCTTAAGGTGCTAATCTTATTGTGAAAGAGAATGTCACAAGTAAATGTTTCCACTTAAGAGTAGGTATGTCGGGTTTTCACATTCAAATTTGTTTGGTTTATTCTCCTTTGTGGTAATGGGAGTACATATGTGGGACCTTTAGAAGGATAATGCATCTCAAGGGATTTTGGGAGATCTTATTAAAAAATATTAACAAGATGTCAAAATGAGAATATGAAGGTCGTTGTCAATGATTGTTATAAAGAATAAGTATTTAATTTAACTATTTGATTAATTCAAATAAATCTACGATTGGAACTAATCAAGCTCCAATTTGTACCAATTCAATTAAAATAGGTTTAGTTCACTTGAACCCAATAGTGCACATAGTAAATTAATTACCAAATTGGTTTAATTAAGTGTGTAATGAGGACTAATATTTGAACTCTAATGTACAATAACTTATTCCAATCATGGAGCTCAACTAGCCCCATTTATATACTTAATTGAATGAATTAATTGCTTTCCTTGAGAAGACATGCAATTGTGGTTGGTAGCTCGCCTATCATCCACTTATTGCATCCAATAGGTTTATTGGGATGTAATTAGCCATAATTGTTGTCACAACTGCACATTAAGGTTGTTTACTCATAATCAAAGTCATAAATGTTATTAAGTTTAATTTTGTTTCTATATTTTCTTGTAGAGTTGTAACCCTAGGAATTTTATTGACTAAATATACACCAAAAAGTTTCTTTGATGGTCTAAAAAGTATTTGAAAAGATACTAAAATAAAGTTTTATTTGACCAATCGGTCCCTAGATATCTATTATGCTATAGGTTACAAAATTTGATGGTCCTATACACATTTGTACAAACTTTAGAGACCTTAAAAAAACATTTCCAAGGATGAATTTTCATTACCTAACATTCATATGATCATATATTTCAGTGAGTCATGAAATGCTATCTATGGATGGATTCTTAGGCTAAAACCAAATCCTAGTAAACGTTGAAAACTAACAAAAATCTACATTTCATACACCATAGGAAAATAGTTTGTTATATGAGATGCCCTTTGGATTGAAAAATAATGGAGCTATATACCAAAGGGCCATGATGGCAATCTTCCATGATATTATGCATGAAATTTAGAAGATTATGAATAATTTTTTAGAAAATACAAGAAAAGAATATGTTGTATCCAAGATTTAAGAAATATATTTGAATATCTTTGATAGTATAAGGTTAGATTAAATCCTAAGGAAAACATCTTCAAATTCAACAACGGTTTCCTATTGGGTTTCAATGTATCTCAATAATGCATCAAGGTTGATGATAAAATATTGATACTACTATTAGCGTGCTCTTTTATAGTCACATCTTATTGAATGCACAAGACAACTGAGAGGGGGGGTGAATCAGTTGTACATTAAAACTTCAAAACCCTAATAAACATTCAAATCCACATCTACTTAATTTACTATTAATCGGTTACACTAATTAAGCATGAAAGCAAATAATGGAAATTGGAACACATCAACACCAATGCATAATAGAACACCAGATTTATGTGGAAAACCCAAGAAGGGAAAAACCACGATGAGGATTAGCTCACAATATAAAGTAATAACAACACCAAATTTAATAAGCTTGTTGTCAAAGGGCTCATTGCCCAGAAGAAGGAAGGACTCGCTGTTAGATTACAAAAGAGAAGAAAGAAGATTGTTATAGTGAGAAATCCATCTCAATGCAATAGAAAAGTCCACCTTAGCATCACCAAATCATTTGTAGCCTTACTGAAGATTGCAGACACCTTCTGCTCACTGCTTCTAGTAGTCTAGCACGTTGAATCTCACACTGGACTTCACATATTCACACTTCACAACTCTGCAATTCACATTGCTCACATCAAACTTCTTTCTACTACTCATCCCTTATCAACACAACTCTTATTTATAACTTCTTCAACCTTGAAAGCATTCTCCAAGGTTGGCTATGCACCTCATAATGCAAATTTAAATTAGGGAAACACCAAAACATTCCCACGGTGGAAAGGAATGAAGGTGAACCACAATACTCCTTAACTCGGACTGAAACCTGCTCAAACACGCCACGACACACTTCCACAAATATTGAAATTAGTGTAAACACCCAAGGTCAGCCGAATTCATGTAAAAACCATTAAAATTTTAAGTACACACTTTCTTTGATCCAATGACAACTCGCAGACAACATACATCACTTGAACACAATCTGGAATATTCCAAAAATACCCTAAAATCCAACAAATTCCCTTGCAACGAATTTCACTTGAAGAATGTACACACCCGGTACACTCAAACAATCTTCCATATACCACAACTCAAGAAACCAGCTTGCAGAGCACTAAACTATGAACGAATTCAACTAAAGATAGATATAAGAATTATCAACACACTTTCAAATCTACAAGACTAGAAACCAAACTACAGAGAAATACAGAGAAAAAACATTTCTCCCAGTCACCACTACAATACACAGTTCACACACTGGTGAACACAACGTTCTCTACACAATGATCTAGGCCAAGAAACCATGGATATAACACCTTTGATCATCATATCTGAATCGCACAAGTAGATCTTCAACCCAAAATAAATACGAAGAAAAACTAGAACACTACTTTGTAGCACAAAACACCTCTTCAACACACTATTTCCTCTTTTATTCAATTTTTCTCAAAAGAACTTGGAAACCAAGCACTAGAGACATATTCTCATCATCTTCATTACTTCCTCAACACCACTAAGCTAGGGTGAATGGAGTTCTAAGCATGGCTATAGAAAAAATAAGGGAGCTATATCCTTACAAGAACCAAGAAGCTTGAACCATGCCATGCATAGAGATAACCAATTTTTTATTTATAGGTAAGCTACTCCATTATAATATTTTTTGGTTTTTCATGTATCTACTCAATATTACACTCAAAGTTAAGTGCACAAAGATGGGGGGACCAAAAAGGGGTCTTAAGTGGCCACTTTTTTTTTTTTTTTGAAATCAGGAAAGACTAACCTTGGATGAGAAATTGAAGATAGTTGCAGTCAAAATTTTAAGATGCGATGAAAACAGTCTAGTCATAGTTTTTCGAATCTACTTTCTAAACTACTATTTTATTAAATGAAAATGGTAGAGATTAAGGGGTTCAAAAAGGGGGGCCACACAAATTGGTCCTATTTTTTTTAAGAAACATAACATAGTGTCTAGTGTGGCCCCCCTAAAATGTTAACTTTTTTTTAGCATTTTAAAAATTGATTCAGTGAGAAATTAGTTAACACCATGTAGTTTATCCCTGATTTTTCTACTATTTTCTTAATGAGTATATATTTTTTACGAATTTTTAAAGTGGATACATCTTGAAAAATAGAAATTTGAGCATGATCCCCCCTAAATTTTTTGAAAACTAATCAAAAATCAATCTTTTTTAATATGTGTGTAATGGATTCTAGTTTCTAAAAATGTAATTTATTTGAAATTTTGATGAACAGTTAAAAAATACCAAAATTGGTTTTTGACAAAAAACAAAGACACCAACAAAAGAAATTAAAGATGGAAACCTTAACAATACTCAAAATGTGAAAAAATTACATGGTTAGATAGCTAAGAGAGAGCTTAATATTACCATTGTGTTTTTTTGGCTTGAAAATGATACAAGTGCAAACCTGATGGGTATGCTCAAGATTATGTTAATGTTTTCACAATCTATAGAAACACATCTTTAGATGTTGGAAAATCACTCCAAGCCTTTGGATTGGAAGCCCAAGGAAAAAATGATGCAAAGAAAGGTGGAGGTTTTCTATTCAATCAAACTTGAACAAGCTTTTCTTCTTGGAAACCCTAACTTGGTCCTTAACCCACCAATTATTCAAACTTCCTTGTAGCACTCCAAACAATGATTTTCCACCATATCTTTCAAAGAAGACTTCAAAACCATAATTGATTCATCATTTTAGATACCCTTTATGCCCTTTTAAGACATATCAAACTTGCAGATATGTTTTTTTTGTAACAACACCCTCTAAACTTGACTGCTACGCAACAACTAGGCTAAATCAACCCTGTTTTCCAAAGCAACTATATGAAATATTTCCTCCAATCTATCAAAATCCATTCCAATTATTTCCTCAAGTCACATGGGTTTTGAAACTAAAAATTTTATCAACTGGAACATTCATAAATTTATCCAACATCAAAACCTTATGTCTAACCTACACTCCTAAGCCTAATACATAGAGATATTAGGTTAGGGCTCGATCAAACTCTGCCCTACCTCCATTCCCTACATCTACAAACCCTACCAACATGAAGAACAACCTAACTAATGCCATTCCAGCAATTTTCAAAATTTTCCACTAGTGGAATGGTTCAATATTCCATTTTTTTCGCTCAAACCCTCTTAACTAGGGTTTTCATGACTATTTTTAGTAAAAATCCTCTAACTCTTTTCAAACTTGATGAAAGTGAATGAAATAAACTGGAAATGTTAGAAGACTCAACACTCTATCAATTCAACTATTTTTGCATCATTCCCAGGTCGTACAAGTCGTACAAACTTTCTGTAGCAGCAATTAAGCAATGAAAAATGCAACAAAATAGAGATTTCTTATTATTTGATCACCAATTACAACTCCAAAAGAATGCCTTGAACATCCCAAGGAATATTTTAAATTTTTTCCAACCAAAACCAATGGTTCAAACTACTTTTCAGACAACTTGACCGTTCAACTTCCAATACAAGCCAAAAATGCAAAGTTGTAATGTAACTTTTGCAGCATTTGCAAAATCTTGACAATTTTATCTAAAAATGACCCCATATGACTAAAATCATTAGACATAGTCTAAATATACCTTATTACATCAAAAATGACTCAACATTAGAAAATACCAACATTAGACCCCTATTTACATGATGTAGACTAGGTGCCCCTGCACCAAAAAACAAGCCAAAGGCTTGGAAATTTTTTAAGCAAACAAAAATGTTAGCATGCTATAATGCGTTCATGTTATTTGAATGCTTTCACAAAATGGGAGTGCATTATAACGTTATTAAATAAGTATAATTTTACATTTACTTCTTATACTTTAAGTTATATTTCATGTATATAGTTTCAAGATGTTTGAGAGTGGCTTCAAATCTCTATGATTTATAATGAAAATTCTAGTTTTTGGAAGATCTTATAATTTTTTGAACTTAGTCAAATTTCAATAATCAACATGTCAAATTTCAATAATCAATAGATCAAATTTTAGTAATCTTCTATATGTGTAATTTTTCTCCCTTTCTCTACATGTCACTCATTGTTTATCCCTTATGCTTTAGACCTCTCTCTCATTATAACTCTCTCCCTTGAGCTCAAGAACTACCCCTCTCTCTCTCATGTCTCTCTCCCTCCCTCCTTCCCTCTCTACTTCTATCTCCCTCCATCCCTCCCTCCCCCCCTCTCTCTACTTCTCTCTATCTCACCTCTCTCTCTCTCTCTCTCTCCTCTCTCTCCTTCCCTCCTTCCCTCCCTACTTTTGTCTATCTCACCTTTCTTTCACTCCCTACTTCTCCCTCCCTCCACCCTCTCTCTCTCTATCTCTCTCTCTCTATATATACACACTTATATCTATCTCACCTCTCTCTCCCTCCCTTCCCCCCTCTCTCCCTATCTACTAGAGAGAGAGGTAGGTAGAGGGAGGGAGGGTGCAAGAGAGAGAGGGGGGAAAGAGGGATATATGAGATAAAGAGAAGTAGAGAGAGAGGTAAGGAGGGAGTGGTAGAGAGAGAGTGAAGGAGGGAGGGTGGGAGAGGGGAGGAGGGAGTGGGAGAGAGATGAGGGAGATAGGATGGTGAGATGGAGAAGTAGAGAGGGAAGGAGACAGAGAGAGAGAAAAAAAGAGGGGAAGAGAGAGAGGGGGAGGGAGAGGGAGAGACAGACAAACAAACAGACAGATAGAGATAGAGACAAAGATAGATAGAGATAGAGAGACAAAGAGACAAAGAGAGACAAAGACAAAGAGAGATGGATAGAGAGAGAGATTAATAAGTGAAGAGGTATTTCTTGATCTCAAGGGAGAGATTCAAATAAAAGGATGGAGATAGTGGGAGAGAGAGGTCTAGAGTGTAAGGGATAAACAATGAGTGAGATAGAGAGAGATGATACAACTTGATTATTGAAATTTGACATCCTGATTACTAAAATTTGGCATGTTGATTACTGAAATTTGACTAAGCCTAAAAGTTATATGATCTTCCAAAAACTAGAATTTGCATTATAACTCCTAGAGATTCAAAACCACTCTCAAATGTATCCTAAAACTATATACATAAAATATAACTAAAAGCATAAGAAAGTATACTTATATGTTTATTTCATGTATATAGTTTCACTTAACGAAAAGGAGAAAGAGAAAGAGAGAAATAAATAAAGAGAATTTTTTTAATGCAAAACATAATGCACTCGTTTTATGGCTTGGTAATGACTGAGCCTAGGCTTGGTCACTATTAACCCATAATGTGAGCACATTTTATTGTAATGTTCTCACGTTTTCTCTATTTCAGGATCAAAAAGCAAAATATCTTATCTAGCATCAAATTAATCATCTCTAACTAATTACATTTAAGCAGGTATAAATATTCATTTTACAACATTCTATTTCTATTTTTAATCCTTTATGTCAAATTGATGCTAACTCTCTTCTTTCACTTGTATTACTTTATGTTTTAAATCTGCATGCAAAATAATTTATAAGTAGACCATATTTAATTTCTTCAACCAAAAGAATTTGAATTGTCTAAGTTTACTTCATTCTATTAATTAGCACTTATTATTACTTTCACTTGCACCCTATGCATGCATAAACACATACTCAACAACATATCAAAATACATATAGTTTTCTATTGGTCCACCTATTCCAACTCCTTTAAAGTTTAAGTGCAACTGCCACTGCTCCAAAAAGAAACACTATTGCTTATCACCTATATAATATGAATTGACATTCAACACACAAAATAATTCTTTACTCCAAATGAATTACAATCTTACATTATTACATAGCATTTTAAACATCGGGAAACCATACAAGCTCTTGATTTGTATAAATGAAAGATGCCACTTCACATCTAACATAATTGATTCCAAGCTCATAGTGATGTTATGATATCCCCAAACCATTGCTATAGCCCTACACTCTTAATTATAGCTTGTAACAATGATATGCACAATTTAATATATTCGCATCTCCCATTTGCCTTGCATTATACACAAGCTCTATAAATTTTCAAACTTACTTTTCACTATCCTAGTGGATCATATTCAACATACTATGCAATACACTTCACACTAAATGTTTGGACTATTGCCTTTACCTCACCATAGTACAACAACCATTTAACAATTTTTACTCTTTTGGCTAAAAATATATATAATGAATTGTTATTACATACACTCATCAATTTAGTGTGTGATGAATGTTATCTTATAATCTCTGGAATTAGAAAACTATAAAGGTACAAGAAAAAGTACTTAGAAATGACCGAAGAACTTTGGGAATTACTACACAAATTATTCAACATTGTTTAACCTACTGAACACTAATCTACCAAGCCTTAGAGATAGACACTTAAAGAGGACATACTTGCAACAAGATGTAGTTGAAAATTTTTGCCAATAGAACTTAGATAGAATAAATTACAAAGAATATATTTCAAATCCAATAAAATCTGACTAAGATAGAATATATTAAATTATTTCCTCACATGTAAGGAATATTAAGTAGAGCTAAACAGAAAATAAGGAATTGTCTAAAACAAATAACAAGACAAAGGAGAAGGTTCATAAGATTAAATAATGAAAAATATTTAGCAAACAAACTTTCAACTAGCCAAGAAACAACTTCTGCAAGCTCTCCACCACATTCGCTACAGTGGAAGAATAATGTGATCAAGTATAGGGTCAAGAGTTCGCAATAGCCGCTCCACAATTCTACTAGGAAGGAAAAATATGGTTTTAAGTTTTATAGTGATAATGATTACATGTAAGCACCCAATTTTTCTTACGAACCTTTGATTGAATCTAGAGAGACATTATGTTATCCGGATTTGAACCATGGCTGCAAACAAATTGGGCATTTCATGCAATCATCAACCTCATAAGCATTAAGTTCATATTTTCTCTTCTTAAGAAGTTACACAGTAGCTTCTACATACTCTCACCACTTACACACTTTATCACACCCTTCATCCATTGTAGCAAACTCTATACACAACTCTTGCAACTTTTTTTTGGTTTTGTTTTGATTTTGTTCACTCAAATTTTCTCATTCTCTACTCTTCTCTCCTATAGTTTATTGTTTCTTTCAACCAATTTCTTGTTTCCTAATTTAGCTCTCATTGATAAAACTTTCATGCCATGAAACAATTTAAAACATTCATCAAAGGCAGGCTTGACTACATTTTGAATATATTTTTTGATTTTTTTTCGAATGAAATCCTATTACAAGTAAAGTGTTTATTGTCTTCATTTGTAGGCATGTTCTTTTTATCCACATCTTTACAATAAATAAATAAATTCACCCATCAAAGAAACCATCATTTTCAATCACATGACACTCCATTAGAACATAACCCTAGGAACTAAAAATTCCCAAAGTTCCTCTTCGCTTATTTTCAAGCACCTTTCTTTGCACCTCTATAGCCTACTATTTCCAAGATTGCAAAATTACACTCACCAAACACCGAATTCATCAGTGCATCTAATGACAACACATTAAATTTTATTACAGAAACAAGTAAAAACTCTCAAATGATTGCTCTACTATTATAAAGCAGAAGCTAGTAGTTAACACATTTAACACCAAATATATTGCATAATATGCTCAATCTAACACACTACAACATCCCAAAATGACTTTCAAAATCCATAAACCTTGCCCGCAATCCTAGGGAAATAAGAGTTGAAAAACATACAATCTATACCCATCCTCCTTACTAGCTACAATTATGCAGAAGAAAAGGCTCACTACAAGAAGAAGATTATAGTAATTATGTAATTGCATTCTACTATGCCTTTTTTGCGCTAACCAAGAAACCAAGTTTAATCTTGCCAAAGCCACTTGGACGTACAATATTTATTTTGGAAGATGTCTGGCTACATGTAGATCATACCTCAAGCCAACAACCAACCCACTCACTAGCTACATGCAGACCGTACCTCAAGCTAACAAGCAACCCACTGAAATAATATGAAATCTACAATAAATCTTATTTCAACTCATAACTACATCCATGGCATTATCGTCTACAGAACGACGTGTAGTTTTTCAATACTAAGTTGTCAAATAACCCTAGCAACTGTGTAGCTTCTACGTACTAGCTTCTATGCTTTTGTGTGCCCACCCACATAGCCACATTAAATAAAACAAAAGGTCAATTATACATACATCCAATTACTATGGATTTTTATGTTGATCTATAACAGAGAATGACTAATCAAAATAATCGCTTGTAAGTTTTTATATTTAATCAAAGACTAAATAATTTCCACAACCTACTAAAAACATTTAAATATTATCCTTCAACTTCCCTTTTATAGTTAACAAAAACACCCCTTGCAAACTATGTATGCTTACTCCAAATCAAGAAAACCCACTAGTTACAACAAAATACTTACAACAAACCATACAATCCACTATCCTATGTCTCCACTATACAAGATAATTAAAAATAAGAAACCAACGAAATGATTCATTCCACCAAAATCAATTTTAGTCTTAAACTATGTTCCATAGACTCTCAATTTTAAAAGTATAATCAAACAAATTTTAAGAAAAAACACTTCTTCCAAAACCAACCTCTAAAACCCTCCAACTCAAAATAATACTACAATTTGTTGTCCTAGTTCCTATACATATGAAACATTCAAATCATAAAACATCCATTACAAACAACCATACCCAAAACAAAGTCCCCTCTCTGTTTACAAGCATTATTATATCCCTCCTCAAAGCGTATTTATTAAACATATGCACACTAGTAAACCAAGAATTAGAAAAGACATATAATCTAATTTCACACATTCCAACATTAAATAAACCTATTGCACAATAAATATGATATGATTAAATTAATATAGTCATAAATTTTATGTGGTATATACATATATATATATGTCGATATATATAAATTATATATCACCTACATTTATATAATAATAATACTATATTATTAATTTGGTTGAAAATTTCATAAATAATAATAATCATCAACTCTATCATTATATATAATATCATTGTCAAATTTTAAAAATATTCTCATTAACCGTCTCTTCGCCAATCATGCAATGCACAAAACCTAACAAACCTATTATTCACATAATCTTGCACCATGCAAACACAGCAAAAAGTACCCACCTACTATCATAAAACTCTCGCGTTCTTATGTTTTGTCATTGGCGTCACTGACTTTTTGACCAATCCTTAAGTTACAACTTAAGGGTATTGGTGTTGTGTGTCCTACGTCCCCTTTTCTTGCTAGGAAGTTCCCTCTTAATACATTGTTATGATTTAATTATTCTCTTTTTTAATGATTTTGTCGCATTAGAGCCATTTGGACATGTGTCGTGATATCACACTATCCTTTGGTTTATGGAGGCTTGGTTTTTTCAACTTCTAAGCTCCGTGATACCCTGAAATGGTGACACACGTCCAAATATTTCAGAAGGCTAAAGCCATTTGTCAAATGTTTTATTTTGTATGTCATTGAGCCTTTTTGTTAATTTAGTCAACCTTAACTTGTTAATTTAGCATGTGCTAAATTCTATTGCAAGAGCTTAGGCCTTCATGGCACTATGGTGGGACCAATCTTTGGCTCCTACAAAATAGCGAGATAGTGACAAGTGTTGGCATCTTAACACTTTGTGCTAAGTTCTTCTATCGTCAAGGTATATTTTTTTCGTTTCCTCACTCCAAGAGTGAGTGATATAACACATGTCTACCTTTACAAAGAACCACCCACTCCACAACACACATGGTACCTTCCCGCTTCCCCGTAACAATATTTCAGCCAATATTTTAATATATGTGAGCTTGCGGGTGTAATCAAAATACTAAAAACATACAAAATACCACACCAAAATAATCATGTTTGTATTGAAATCTCTCGATCTGCCACAGCCTCGAGAAGCTCAAACCTACCACACCCTTAAAAACCTTGCATATTTTTAATCCAAACCAAAGAAATAATTCCTACCACTCAAAGATTATAACATGTCATTGGTCGAAACAACACTTACAAACACCCTTTTTAACCACTTTATATTAATACCTTGTAATCATTATACATACTTAAAAAGTACTATAAAATGTACTAAACAACCCTCATGTAGTATAAAAATCAAAAAGGTTGGAATAAATTAATACTAAAAAGCCACTCGATACTACACAACACAACTAAAAAATCCTTTTTAATTGTTCAAAAGTACATACCTCTCTCGAAGTACGTGAAGGTTACAAAAATGACTCAAACCTTCACAACCAATCACATCCTTGATAAATACACTTTAAAAAATGTTTTGTTAAAAAATTTCCCCTAAAAACATAACCAAACCCACAAATTTCACTCCCACAAAATAATTCGTCAACATCATTCGTTGTAAGGTACACAAATTATTCGCCCCATTAAGTGATTTGGAAAATGATAGTTCCTACCTATCGAAAGGTACTAAAAATAGTTTAATTCAAATATTTTAAATGTAAGAATAGAGATAAAAGTTAGTTTCAAATATCAAGTACAATATATTGATTTTTGAATATTAAAATTTGATAAATATATTGATTTTTGAATATTAAAATTTGATGTCCAAATAGAATGCAGTATATATATGGAAAATTTATGTCAACAACTTTTTGATATTTGGCTATACAAATATATTGGAATTTGGAAGGTTTAGTTGGGGATGTAGACAAACAATGAAAATTTTTAATTTTTAATGCAACGGTTGGAAATTTGTTCACAGTTGTTCCATTCAAACATTCAACCAATCTAAAATATGGACACAAAATGTATAAAAATATTTTTTAGTGAAATTATTTCCTTCAATTCTTTGTTGTTAAATATGACTTACATATTTATTATTATGTTTGATCATAGGTTATATCAAAACAATAACAATGTATTATGTTATATGTAATTTATTGTTATTTTTAAATCATATTTTTTTTTAAGATCTTATAGATTTTTTTGACAGATAATAATGTAATATACTATTATTTTTATACTATAAATCTATGAAATAAATAAGACCAATATTAAATGTATGTTATAAGTTTGACCTATAAAAAGTAATGTCATAAATATTAACACAAAAGCAATTGTCAAATTTTGTAATGATTACTTGATGTGTTGATTTTCTTACCATTCTACAAAGTGAACATAGACTAAATGTGTTTGTTGTAAATTGACTCTCTTGTTGTTTAGTAAATGTGTACGACTATTGACTAAATCTACTACTTTGTGATGTTCTTCCTATTTACATATAAAGAATTCCCATAAGTTTTGAAGATTAGTAAACTATTTCTCCAATCTTCACATTTCCTCTCAATATTATTTTTGGGATAACATCTTCAATATTCTTGAATCACTATCCATTTTAGATTTTACGTGTTTAAAACAAATTAGTAGCACATGAAAATTATTGTTTTATCTAAATTAAACTAGTAATTTTGAGGTGTATGATGAAAATTGTATACCTTCCAATTCTCCCTTCATTTTGGGTTTACTTTAATATGTTTATCTCTAATATAACAATTAGTCTATAATTTGGTGTATGCATGCATAGAAGTTGGAAAAAAACCTAATCCTAATTTAACTCCTTCTATATGCATTATTGAATTCAAAACTCAACCCTAGTTTATATATCCATCGCCTAGCTTCAAATTCATCATCCCATAAATGAACTAATTTAGCTCCACGATTTATGATAGTGGCCCTAGATAATTCAAAATTTAAATTTAAAAATTGGGGCTCAAAACCCTAATTCATTATGATAGAAAATTCCTATGATATTACATGAAAACATCCATTAAACATTGCACTATCATAAGAGTATTGACATAATCCTAGCCTACTGGACTTGTCAAAGTTGTTTGTCAATATTGTCAATTTATTAGTACAAGTCTTGATACCTAGGTAAATCTCTTTTTGTAGTTGAAGAAGAATCACATTTAATTATATTTAAATTTGTAGATCAAGTTCAAGTATGTACACCAAGTTTGAACCTGGAATTACAAAAGTGAACTAGAGTGATGGACAAAAATTTCCCTATCTTGAGTGATCGTTTGACAAGTCTTAATATTTTGTGTAGGGGCAAATTGATTGTGATGTAATTTGGTAGAAGGGTCCAACTAAGGATTATCCAACCATGTAACCTCAACATTAATGGAAACAATCCATGCACGATGACACATAATATCAACACAATCTTAAATGATAATTGAATGGATTTAATTTATATGCTCTGCAATCAAAATTATATTATTTTTATCATTATGTAATTATTACATGTTAGGCCTCAACTATCTGATTGCAACACAAATTTAGTACTTTCACATGAGTTTGACCAGCAACATTGGATTCCTTGGGATAATCTTATCTTGCCATATTTTGAGCCTAATAAAAACTACATAGTCCTTGTGATCCCTCCTTTCCATTCATTGCTCCTCTACAAATGATGTAAACCTCCTTATATCTAGAAAATACTTGATGTAAAAGGTTATAGGTTGGCCTAGGATGAAAAATACCATTCTAAACTTAATGTGGTGCTAAACAAGATAGTCCATGGGACTAACAAGTCCTCTCAAATGAGTATCCTTTGGCATAAGGATGTAAATATTAGTGAACACCTTATAGACCTATCTTAGTTGATCTAGGACACCACTATCTTAGTTGATCTAGCACACCACAAATTCAAATGGTCATAGAAAATAAAATGGACATGTGGACATGATTGTAATGTTATGCTTGTGTTATAAATAAGCCAAAAGGTGTTTTAATTAATATGAGATATCACATATTCATGGTTCTAGTTTTCTATTCAAGAGTTAGCTAAAGATTTTTTGACACAATCTTCAAGAGTTCAAGAGTTCAACATAATCTTATTATGCATGGTTCTAGTTTTCTATTCAAGAGTTCACTAAATATTTTTTGACACAATCTTCAAGAGTTCAAGAGTTCAACATAATCTTATTATGCATGGTTCTAGTTTTCTATTTATTAGTTCAAGAGTTTAGCATAATCTTGTTATAGCAAATGTACTTGATGAGAATGGATAGTGAGAGCTTCTATTTATAGAATGAGGCTCAAATGGATGGAGGGCTAATATCTTGCCACAAGATCAATAGTTCATGTTAAGATGTGCTCTCAAGAGAGGAAAATCTTTGATTTTTTTCTCATCTCAAGAGGGGTGAAATTTAAAATTATATTTTATAGAGGAAAGAGATGGCCTCATACAAAGTCAACTTAAAAGTGATATTTGTCTTTAGTGGATTTAATGAGAAGTAGGTGAGGATTTATTAGGTAAATGGAGAAGCAAGCATGTGAGGGGGAGTAACACATGACAAGTGGTGAATTTAAAATTGAAGAAAAGGTTAAGTGGAAGTTAATGAGGCATAATTAATTAATTATTATAGGATTAATTGATGGGTTTTAGAGGAAATAGGTGGTGATGGCTAAGATTATACTATTTTAAATAAATAATTATAAGCGTAGGAATGATAGGCCAATAGGAAAATTAATTAAATCTAAGATTATATTATTTTAAATAATTTAACCTTAGGAAGGATAGGCTAATAGGAAAATTAAATAAATAATTTAATTAATTTAGAAGAAAATGGGATAATTAATTAAATAATGGAATGCTTAATTAATTAAGAAGAAGAATGGGATAATTAATTAAATAAATAGATATTTAATTAATTATGGGATAATAGAATTAATTAATTAAAATTTAGAATTTTGATTAATTTTAATGTAAAGTCAGATTTGGGGTGTCTACACATTTTATTTATTTTATTTTTCTTGAATATGACATACTCTTGAGAAAGATGTATGATTGTTATCTTCTAATTTGATTACTATTATATGCCTATCTATATGTCAACTAAGCTATGTTACAAATATGTATATATATTACTTGATGAATGCATAGAATTGTTATGGAATTTGAACACATTATTATATAATTTGAACTATTTCCATGTGTAAATCATCATCTTCCTTTGATTGAGTGGTGTTCTTGACAGGTACACAAAGTGTTAGTGGATGGCCCAACATAAACAAGCCTAAGAGGTTCCACCTAGATTATTGTGGTAACTACATCTAATATTTGAATTGTAACACTTGAAACAACATAGTGGTGAGTGGTGTCAGTTAGTCTTTGTAACTTATCTTAGAGAACTATCAAACTTTGTTGAATTTATGGTAGAAATTGTAAGGGGTTTGGTGGAAGTATGGTTATTACTGATTCTAATCCTGGGAGCAAGTGATTTGTACCATAGATGGAGTGTTTGTGCAATATCTACATAAGAAAGATATAAGTTCCTTGCATTACTATGAGCATTACGAGGTTATCTAGTGTACCATAAATAGTAAAAGTGTTACCATAATTATTGTAGTCCATGAGAATATTTTTTGCATTATTATGGATACCACTATTAGTATATCCTCATAGATCAATCATCAGCGCCTTGTTCAACAAGAAAGAATGTTGATTCTTGCTTTCCAACCTAAGATGAATGGGTCAGTGGGGCCTTTGCTAGCCTTCCAACCTAAGATGAATGGGTCGGTGGGGCTTTCGTTAGTCTAATTGTTGGAATAATGGGTTGAAGTCCCACTAGGGGCGGAGGTGTCCCTTACCATGTAGCCAACAAGTCAATTAAAGAGTTTCTTTTGTTTCTTCTAGTAAGAAAGAAAGAATGTTTGTTCCTTCCTTCCCTTATCAAACCCAATCCCACCTAAGGTGAATATGGTCGGTGGGTCTTCCCCTTACAACCCAAATACAAGGAAGGTTGGGTTGAGTTAGGATTCCTAACATGAATTGTTGATTTCCCAAATTTGGGGTAAGAATGGAACATCCATCCATCCTTCTCTACCACCAACCTGAGGAATATAGGCTGGTCCTGAAGGGCTAGGCAGTGGGGCCATCCATCGAGTACCAACTTTCCAACCAACCTTCCAACCTACCATCGAGGCCAGGGCCCTCTAGTGGGCCAAGTCCCCCACCCATCCACCTAAGTCTACCATCTTCCAGAGGGGAGGGAGTCCCCCAAGAGGATCTTGACCCGAAGGAGAACTCCCGAGCCTCCTTCCGGCAAGAAAGAATGGTTGTGTTCCTTGCATCATTCCATCTTCCATGGAGTGTCTCCTTGGATGTGTTCCCACCCCCAACTTGCATAGGGGAGGGATCCTCCCAAGAGGGTCCCAAGCATAAGGGAAGACCCCTAGGTAAGGTGGTTCATTCCAATGAAGGGGCTTCTCTATCGCATATCGCAGCGGTTGTCCTACAGTGGAGTATAAGTGCCTTCATCTAGGATGGAGGTAGTAATGGGAGGCTATTAGGAGAATAGCTTATAGTAGGAAAAATAGCCACTACTAAGATTACTAGAAGAAGTTGTAGTGTTATGACTATTAGCTGTTGATTTAGGGCCGGTTGGTCTCCTAAGGGAGTTGTCAACTATCCCCCCAACTATAGGGGGAGTTGTCAACTATCCCCCCAACTCTAGGGCTCCAACATCTAGAATTTCAGTTGTGGTTTCCAGCTGAATAGTCATCAAAAATAAATTAAAAATTTCAAAATTATGCCAAATGATCAGTGACAAGAGGAGGGAGGAGATATTGCTAAGGCCAAGTTTCTCTAAGAGCACCCAAATAAAAAATGAAAGAAGAAAGGCCTTGATCCAGTCCCCTAGCTTTCGTTTCGTTGGAAAAAGTTTTGGGGGGTGGGGAGAAGGCGGTGGAGGGAAAGAATAACCATTATCCCCTTGCATTGATTTATCTCGACTCCCTATTCCCCACTTTGGCAAAATCCCAATTAATAGAAGAGTAAGGAGCATTACTATAAAGTGATATTTCTTTGAAAGATATTTATGAGTAGCAATTAGTTTGGAGAAGATTACATTGTTTTTCTTTCGTCCTCATTTTCGTTTTTGGTTGAATAGCCATTTATACCACTTAGTCACCTCTTCATTTCTTTTCCCCATATTTTCTATAGACTCTCATACTGATGCTTCAATTCCAAACTCTCTTATTGATGCTTTAATTCTAGACTCTCTCATTGATGCTTGAACTCTATACTTTCTCACTGATGCTTTAGTTCTCAGAATGTGGTTGAATTTTTGGTTTGTCATTGTATGTCATACTCATGAACAATTCGGAATGAAATCTGAATTCCTTTTGGTTTATTTCTAGCTTTAACAAGCCAGCTTGAGTTCCTTTAGGTTTTTTTCCAACTTTCACCAGCCAACATTTCCATTTAATGAGGAATTTAAATATTCCCTTTGATTTATTTCCAACTTTCACTAGCAAACATTTCCATTCAATGAGGAAGCATTTTGGTGCTGACCTTTTGGTTTATTTGCAGCTATAACCTAATGAATTAGGAGGAATTTTTTAATTCAGTTGGGTTTATTTTCAACTTGAACCTAATGAATTTTGAGGAATTTTCAAATTCCTTTCGGTTTGTTTCCTACTATAATATAGGAATGAATTTTGAAGTGAGAATTCCTTTTGGTTTATTCCTAGCTGTAATCATAATTCCCTTTGGTTTATTCCTAGCTGAAATCCTAATTCCTTGTGGTTTATTGTCAACTTTCATCATAATTCGTTGGGGTTTATTTGCCATTGTAATCACAACTTTGGGTTTATTTCCTATTGTAACTAGCCTTAATTTCCATTTCACTCATTTGCGTTAAATACTTAATTTGAAAGGCTACCAATCACTAATGGCATTTGCAAGACTACCAATTAAATATTGTACTTGCAAGGCTACCAATAAAATACTACATAAAATAAGCACCACTTTTCACCAATGTTTGTGCCCTTATCTGTAGATGGGGATCACAACATTTAATTGGGTGGGAGGGCCCTTTCCCCTTTTAGTGGGATGGTCCTTTCCCATTTCTAGGGTCGAAGGGCCCTTTCCCCTTTCGATGGGGTGGTCCTTTCTTCAGGTGGGAGGGCCCTACCCCCTTTGGGGTTGGAGGGCCAAATGGTGGGGGTGGGGGAAAATGACCTACCCTCATAACATCACATTTCACATTTTGCCACTTTTTGATGAAATCTCATTTCATCGATGGGGATTATGGCCCTTGATTGGGGGCCAAGACCAGTTGTTTGAACCCAACCCATGAGAAGGATGGGTTTCCCATTGATTGTGTCATTCCAACCCCAATTTTGGGAAACTAACAATTCAGGTTACGAATTTGAGTTCAATTTTAGTGGGAGGCCCTTGATTAGAGGAAGGGCCAGTTGTTTAGACATGACCCATGATTCAGTGGGACCCTTGGTTAGTGGGATGGCCATTTCTTGGGGGTGGGGTAGGGCCTTTCTTTGTTGGGGGTGGGGGAGCACTAGTGGCCTCTCACTTAATTCTCATTTTCCACCCCTTGCCCTTTTGGTGGGAGGACCCTTTCTCCTTGATTTGGTGGGAGCATCCTTTTAACTTAGTCATTCACAACAATGTTATGTAGATAATCAATGAATCCCATCATTGGGTTATTCATTACAACATCACCAATTAGGCCTTGGGGATAGGGAAAATGAAGAATCCATTATGTCCACCATCTATGGCCTCACTACTAACTCTCATCAGTTTTCTAGTGGGTTGTACTTCTCTCTAGCTCTCGACTACTAGTGCTTAGGGCAGAGTCGTACATCACTCCCTCAATGTGGGTTCGGGGAGAGTACGCAGCTCAACATTGTGGCGTGTATCCAAGAGTGGCCCTCCTCTTGGAACGAGAAGTCCCTTGGGATCCCAATGTGCAGGTAGGGGAAGGGGAACCTTATTAGCTGTGTGTAGAGGTTAGCCCACAATAATAGTAGTAGTAGTAGCCACCCCGAATGAATCTGACGAGGGATAGTATGAGAGAACATAGATGTGATGGAAAGCTCGTAGATGGTGGGAATTTTGTGCTACTCACTACTCTAAGAGTGCCCCATTAGTGGGCTAAGGTGAGGTCTCAATAGCCACTCTATTGTTCCCTTGGTTTGGAGGGAGCCCCGAGCAGCATTGGAAATAACATTGGAAGTGTACCCCCAACTATGAATCAAAGCAAAAGCTAGGCACTCAATTGGTTGTAGAGCTGAAGCAATCTTTGCTAGTATTCCAAAGGTTGGGGGAGCAGAAGGAGACCTTGATATGATAAAAGCTGACATTTAGACCAACTCTTCAGCTAGTAAACTCAATATAGGACACTGACAACCCACAACATAGGGCATGTGAATGTCAAGACCACTCACACCTAAGGCAGGTAGTGGTTGTTGTCCAACTCGATAGTAAAGCATTGGGTAGAACTGGTCATAACTGTATCACCCACCAGTTCTTGAAAAGTATTTTCAATTATCCTTCCATGAGGTGAAGGCTCTCGATGACTTTAGTGTGATCCTTCCTCTTGTATGCCTTCTCTCGAGACCATTGGATCAAGGTAAGGAATAGAGCTTACCAATAGCTCCTCAAACTTGAAGGGGACGTGGGGAGAGTAGTCTACAATAATTACCCGAGGTGAGGTTTGGGCTAAGGCATCACCAATCTCATTTTACCAATAACTAAGGAATGAAAGCAGATAGATTGGCACTATGGGCACTTGGGAACTATTATATCATTGATTTGATCATGAAGGCTTAGGGAATGTCCCTTTTAATTCAAGGTTGGGTTCCATTGTAACCAACCGAGCCTATTGGCATACCTAACCAACCTTGTACCCATGTGCAAGATCCCACTAGCTCACTACTTAAGTGGCTACTAGTAGAGGTGAATGTTGCATTATGATAAAGTCAATGTGAAGTAGCACCCCAAGGGAACATAGAGAATCAACACCCTAGGAGGGTTGAACTAAAGAAGCAAAACAACTACAAAGGATTGTCACAATTTACCACTACAAGAGAGAACTGCAGTTTCAGGTCACTCTTTAGGAGGGTCACTACAAGATAGGACTATGACAGTTTGGAAAACGTATGAGTCAAACGCAATGCTCTCTTTAAGGTGGGCACTCTAAGATTATGTTGTTGGTGCAAGTTCTCCTTTGAGAACTTTGCAACAAAACTCCTATCGATCCTACTTTATAAAATCAATAAAGGGACACCGACTGGGGGGGTTGTCTACGTGATAGGTGTGATGAGAGATTTGGTGAGGGGATCCAAGTCACGGATCAGAGAAAATCCAATAGATCAATCATCTATGGGGAAACACACATAAATTATTTTTGAAACACCACTTTGATGGATCACTTATAATATGACTCACACACAAGGTTTTAAGTGAACCACCCTTCAGATGGATCACCTATAGTGTAATACAAGAATAAAGTTTTTATGAACTACTCATTTGATGGGTCAACTATAGTGTAACACACACTTTAAAGTTTATGAAAATCACATCTCTAATAGGTAAAATGTAACATAAAACATGTACAAGTTTTATATAAACCATCCCTTTGATGGATTACTTGTAGAATAACACACATACAATACTTATGTTGTAGGTTATTACACACTCTGACAACAACCTAAGCTCTAATACCAATTCATGTAATTATAAATAGAGGATCTAATGAAAAATATCCAACCACATATACCGAACAAGTAAGTGCAAGAACTTGAGTCCACTTCTAGTGGAAGTGTCATTTTTTAGCTTTAAAATAGGTACCCATTCATTTTTAGAATAGGTACCCATTTTAAAGTGGGTACTCATTCTAAAATGTTTGAAAATAAAAATCCATGTTTCTCATTTGGATTTAGGCATAGAAAAGGCATGGTAACCCAACCCTTAGCCTTAGACCTACAAGTACAAGGTCATGACAATATCGAGATAAAAATTTGACTATGTCAATATGGTTGATGGGTTTTTTTTAAGTACTTTATGAAATTAAAACCCATTTTAGATGAGATTGTGTAGATTCTAAATATGTAATGTTTTTCCAATTGGATTATATTTTCTATTTTTCAAATATTTTTTGATGAAATTGGTCCATAAATCTAAAATATCAAGTTTTTTTTATAATTATAATATTTTTTTATTAAAATAATGTTTTGAAAAAAAAATTATATGTGAACAATATTTGAACAATTCTTTTCAATTTGAAAAATTAAAAAAAATTAAAAAATGATAATTTTAGGCCATCTTATGTGTGACGTACATGTGGGATTTTCAAAACAACAATTATGGCCAATAAAAAGTTAACAAAAAAATAAATTCATAAAATAATTATAAAAACATATCATGAACATTCTTTAATTTGTTAGAGATCATTTCCCAAAAGGATTGAGAAAAATACAATTATTTAGGTCAAAATATGGATGGTGTACACGTGCATGGTATGGTAAAAAAAGTCTTTTAAATAGTGGTTTTTAAACATCCCCATTGAAAATCAATTTGTGTCATCTGGGTATTAAAGTAAATTACATATTTGGAACTAGACTCAAATTACTACATTTCTTATTATTGAATTTTTTAAAGATTCATTCTTTAAGTGCTTCAAATTTTTAGGTCAATTTTGACAAATTCTGAAAATAAGGGAAAACACTTCCACTTTTTGGCCAAAAAGTGGATTCAACTTCTTGCACACACCCTAACCCTACATCTAAGTAAAAAATTCCATATATTTAATCAAAAAATAGAAAATAATAAATACATAGAGAAAATTATATCAGTATTCATTATATAATAATTACATCAAACCACTTTACATTACAATTAGGCCTTCTATCCTTACAACAATTATATAAAAAAATCTTACAATATATTATATTGTATCTCACTAGGAACTCATTTGTAGTCTACACACAAGTTACATATTAGTTTGGTAGCATGAATGATAGCATAATTGTTCATCCCTTTGCCTAAACCACAAGCAATGCACAATAAAATCTAAATTTATGTGCCATCAAACTTCTAATCTCAACTATACATGGATTTATATTTAATATAAGCCTTTTTCCTAGATCTTCAATTCTCACTCATTCTCAATACAAGATATATCCTTTCACCTCCAACTTCATTTCTCAAATGAGTCTCAACCCTTGGCTTATATAAAAAAAAATGAAAGGAAACTCATTTCAACTCTTCAATGAAGAAAAATGACTAGGATCTAATTCCAATGCCAAATTAGGTTATCCTCATGAAACATTTATCATTGACACACTCTTTTCATCAATTCCTAAGCATAAGAAGTAATTAATTAAAATGTGTAAAAAAATAGATCTTTACTTAGGATCAATGTGGACCCAAATCATCAAATGTGTACACTTGTACCATAAGAATGATTTTGATTGGCCCCTTTCTTCATTACAAGTCATGGGATTTCTCCTTAGTCTCCAACTAAAATAAAACAACTTAAATGTAAATAATTAAACTTTATACCACCTTAGATAATGTTAGATAAGCAAATAAGGACTAATGGTGTTATGCAATGTTCTCTAGATAATGAATTTCCCCCAAACATTATCACATAGGCTTTAGAAAACTAATTTGGTCTCTATCCTTGTGTGTCCAAAAAATATCAGCCAATGATCATGTGCCAATAAAATATTCATTAGTATACTTGGTGTCAACTACTTGAAAAAATTTATTAAACCAAACTAAAGCTAGAATTGCAAACATATGCCAAAACAATACAAAACAAGAAGAAAAAAAACTTATGTTTTAGCAATGCAAGATCACACAACCCTTGAGATGCCCATATATCACTATTTTTTGGATTAGAAATTAGAAATTTGAAGGTGTAGGAGGATTGAGTTCACTATTTATGAAAGATTAAAAATTATGAACCCTAATTTGTTTAGTGTTGTGCAAATTTAATAATCTACAAATTAGGTATTCTCTTTATTTCCTTGCATGAATCTACTTGAAATCTCATATAGTAACTTCAATGTGATAAATTGAATTCAATATTTATCTATCAAATATCACATTTACATTCAAATAAAACAATTTTTAGATATCATAAATGTAATCTAGTAAATGACAAGAAAAGAGATAAGAAAATACATCCATGGTATATCTAGAGATTGAAATTGATTAAAGAAATAGAAAGAACAAGTCTAGAAGAAGAAACTTGGAAATTTTTATTAGGTTGGAGGAAACTACTTGAAAAAATTATAAAACCAAACTAGAGCTAGAATTGCAAACGTATTCCAAAAGAATATAAAAAAAGAAAAAAAACTTATGTTTTAGCAATGCAAGATCACACAACCCTTGAGATACTCATATATCACTATTTTTTGGATTAGAAATTAGAAATTTGAAGGTGTAGGAGGATTGAGTTCACTATTTATGAAAGATCAAAAATTATGAACCCTAATTTGTTTAGTGTTGTGCAAATTTAATAATCTACAAATTAGGTATTCACTTTATTTTCTTGCATGAATCTACTTGAAATCTCATATATAGTAACTTCAATATGATAAATTAAATTCAATATTAATATATCAAATATCATATTTACATTCAAATAGAACAATTTTTAGATCTCATAAATGTAAACTAGTAAATGCCAGGAAAAGAGATAAGAAAATCTATCCATGGTATATTTAGAGATAGAAATTGATGAAAGAAATAGAAAGAACAAGTCTAGAAGAAGAAACATGGAAATTTTTATCAAGTTGGAAGATTAATAAAGACACTAATGTTGGACTTAAATATCTCTATAATTCACTAACATTTACTAAGGGTGCTCTTGCAAGAAAGGGATAATTTTGTAGGCACTAGCCATGGGTGCTCATGCTCTTCTAAAATAACTCTAGAGGACATGCTAAGTTTTCTTATGGGTGCTCTTTCCCTTCTTAGACACCATTAAAAGATACTAGTGTTTGTTATGGGCCATCTTGTAGGTCAAGGACACAAACAACTTTAATTTTTTCCTACAAATCACTTATGTAGTTAAAATGTTGATTTTTATGTATGCATTTAGATTTGGAAGGGAATGGGAATCCTGGGAGACCGTTGGGAAGGATTAGAGATGGGTATGGAGAGAAACACAAAGGATAATAGAACAATATACCTTGGAGATGGTGGATTCAACTGTTGAAGACTTGAGGAAGGTTCCACAAGGCTCTTTGTACATATTTTTTGAAGCATGCGTCAAAATGAAATAAAAAGTGTGTTGTAGAATAAAACTTAGTATACTTCTTACTAGTGTATAATAATATTATTATTATGATTCAAAATGATTTAAAATAGATTTTTCTACATTTAATTATCAAATTATTATTACAAAATTTATTAGGAAGGACTTATGGTTAGGGTATAACCTATACTTAAATATCAAAATTTAAAATTAAACCTACATAGTAGCATTGGAGTTACATATGTCTAAGAAGTGCTAACATTTTTAAATTAAAGTCTATTGTTTGAATTTTAATCTAAAAATTCTAGGGTAGGAACTAGGGATTTTATTATGCTTAGGTCTAGTGGAAAATTAGTCCATTGTTCAAAAATTTGGTAAGCGAGTCTACGAACACACTTTAGGGAGTCATCACTAAAGTAGGCATAAAAATGTAAGGTGAAATTTATTAAGTAGGTAATTGTTGAATTTACACCTCTAAGCTAGTACTATAAGGGGGACGGTAGTACATAAGAGGGGCCTTTAAAGATCCTACATTGATAGGATTTTTTCTTAATCCATGAATAAAATTTCCTATTGTGCATCTTTCTTATTAGGTGGACCTTGGGAGATGTGTGCATGTCAAATCATAGGTGTATGATCAAAAAATGCAAGCACTTATATATTGCATGGGTTGTTATATGGGTGTTTAAATATTCTTAAGGTAAATTTGTATTTTATGAGAGGCTTATAATTAAGAGTGTTGTTCCTCCAATTCTTACACAAGAAAGTTATAAGTTCACATATTTTGGTGTCACATTCTAATCTTTTTTTCCCTTATTCCTCTTTAAATTTATGTAATATTGTTATACTATGATAATTATATGCAGTAACAAAGTAGAGTAGGGGATTATTGTTTCTTAAATAATCTTCAATTAGATGTAGTAGATCCACAAACATTATGTTCTATAAAATAATTATATATATCGTAGTGATAATCCCCTGACACAAGACAACATTATCTCTTAAAATTGACTAATATGCATATTTAATAAACATACCTTTTTATGAGCTATATTTGGTATCATTTTATCCTTCTTATTTTATTTAAGAGCTTAGTTGATGATTGGAAAAACATATATTATATGACACTTTATCCTTTTTTTATGGAAAACTAATTTTCTTACAACAAAACTAATGATGCAAAGAACATGTATATTCCACATTTTAAAAATTTAATGGTAGACACACAACTTGTGAGAATGGATGTTAAATATAGGACAACAAAATTGGAAATTCCATTTTTAAGTTCTTAATGAAAAACTATACAATCTTGGGGATAAGCGGGCGTGACAATGGTGGAAAGACGAACCAGGTAGGAGTTTTGTAGGCATTGGGGTTTTCAATATGGTAGGGGACATCACCAATGATGGTCATACAACAAAAGAAATGTGCATGGTTATCAGAATGATAGGAGGCACATTGCTTCTCAGGCTTGGCAGGCTCCGGTTATTATCAGGACTGGTGGTTTGGGAAAGGAAGGTCGTCAGAAACTTCAAGAAATGCAAAGGGGGGAAGGTTTTAAATCGTTGCATTTCAATGGAAAAATGGATTTTAAGCAAATAGAAGGAAATTTTTGGCATCCAAAGAATTAGAAAGATCAAGCTAGCCCAAGAAAGATTTATCTCAGTATTTCCCACTCTTTTATGGCTTCTCTCCCTCTGGAAAACAGAGAATGGAACGATTATGTCAGTCTGTTAAAGGCGCGAACTTTTTTCATGAAATGGGGAGGAAGTTGGCCCGCTTTCTCCAAAGTGCGGACGTGGTGTGACAAGAACTAGGGAAAAGGATGCGGTCTAAAAACCTTGGAAAATGGGTTTTACCTAGTGATTTGTCAAACGAAAAAAGATAAGGAATGGATTTTAAATCATGGCCCTTTTATGATGGATGGGAGAGGTTTTGCGATTGTGGATTGGACCCCAAACTTTGATCCAAACACTGCAAAAGTGGAGGAGGTCCCAACCTGGTTAAACCTAAAAAATCTTCGACATGAATATTGGGGTCAGGAAACACTCAAAATTATAGGAAATAAACTGGGTGTTTTTGTTAAGGCGGAAGAAGGCCTGGAAAAATTAGATTTCAGTATGCATCCAAGGGTTTGTATTATGCGGCTAGTTACTCATCCTCTGCCAGAAATATTGGAGATTCATTCTGGAGAAGGCATTGGCGACAAAAAATAGAGGTTGAAGAGGATGGGATAAAGGATGTGGTTTTTTGTGAGAAAGAAGTGGTTCCAAACTCTAATCAGAGGCTGGCGAAAGGGAAAAGTTTGGAACAATCCTCTCTTGAAGAGGTGTTGGTGTCTTTGTCTGAATCAAGTGCCTGGGAAGAGTCTTGGAAACCAGAGGACTGGGGGTTTGTTTTTAGGATGGAGCATAAGTTCTTGTTGGCTGAGAATACAAGTCATTGGGTTTGGGATGGCTGTCAAAATGGGGAAATAAACTTCTTGTTCGAGAATGAGTTTGGGAATGACTATCAAACAGGGTTGAACAGGGTGAAGTTCCTTATTGGGGAATTCAAAAATATCTCAGAAGGTGAGAAAAGGGCGACTCCTATAGACGTTCATCAAGAAAACATTTCGTTCTCGAGAAATGAGAAGGCAGCGAGTTTTGGGGGAATTGATTCCCTTCAGAGGGTGGTAAATACTAAAGCTCTCTAGAGAAGCAAGTCAGTGGATGGATTGCAAAATCCGACAATGGTAACATAGGAAACCACACATTCTTCAAGAAAATTAGTAAGCGGTATGAAATCTCTCATGGGTTCGGGAAAAGATTCTAAGGATTTTGAAAGTCTGGAATCCTTACAGGAACAAACAAGGGATGCAGGGTCAAATAAATCCATTGAAGAATACATGGAGGTAGTGTTCAACGATATTGAAATTTCCCCAATAAGGAATTTGGAGAGTGCCTTTGAAGGGGTAAAGGACAGTGGTGGTTTGATGGAAGATTCTGACTCAGAGGAGGGTTTAGATATGGGGCCAAGTGAGGAAGATTTACTAGGTCTGCATGATGGGGTTGGTATTATAGAAAAAAGATCTTTAGAACAATCATCAGCCCAAATAATGAAGGCTAAAATTGGAGAAAAGAACAGGAGAGGGCCAAAATCCATTAGGTTGAAGCTTGAAATAGTTGGGAATGCTATTGGATAGAGCAAATTGAGATCGGGAAAAGGCTATGCCTTTTCCTGACAGCCATGAAAATCTTATAGTGGAATGTCAGGGGCTGCAATGCCCCTGAAAAAATTCGTCTAATCAAAAGATGTCTTGGTCAGACGAAACCGGCCCTGGTGATGCTTCAGGAAACAAAAATCAAGGAACAAGATTTTGATTCTTTTAAAAAGTGTTTTGGTTGGTGGAAATGTTCTTTTTCTTGGGCTCTAGGTGCTTCAAGGGGCTTGGGTATTTTTTGGAATGAGGCTTTAGTTGAGATTCAAGTGTTGCGTTTGGAGAGAAATTGGTAGTGGGTGCATGTATTCTCAAAGCAGCTTAGAATAGGTTTTTTTGTTATAAATGTTTACGAGCCTATGAGTTCGATTCAGAAGAAGTTGCTTTGGAATGAAATTTTTGTTACCTTAAGTTCAGAGGTGGGGAAGTTGTTTCTGCTATCTGGGGACTTTAATGCTATATTAAGGCCAGCCAACAAAATGGGGGGTGTATGTTGGGTGAGTCAAAGCCAACAAGATTTTAGTGATTTTGTGGTGAATAGTGGCCTTATTGAGCTTCCTTTCAGAAATGGTGATTTTACGTGGACAAATCGGCGAGGTGTTTTTTTAAACATAGCTAAAAAATTGGATCATTTTTTCATCTTCGGTGATTGGGCACAGCATCAGTGGACCTGTACAGCTGAGATTTGTCCAATTTATGGGTTAGATCACTACCCAATGAGTCTTTCAATACATGAGGAGCAAACCTCAGAGAGATGCCCTTTCAAATTTGAGAAAATGTGGCTGAGAGCGGTTGGTTTTAAGGAGTTAGTAGATAAATGGTGGAAAGAAGTCCCATTGAGATCTGGTAATAAAGCCTTTATTTTCTTCAAAAATCTCCAGTTTCTAAAAGAGAAAATTAAAAGATGGAATAGAGAGGCTTTTAAAAATATATTTTCTAAGAAGCTTAGGTTAGAAGAGGAGCTGAAGGTTTTACATTCAAAAGTTATAGCGAGGGGTATGGAGGAAGTAGATTTTTTTCAAGAAAAAAGTTTGAACAAAGAATATTTGGAGCTGCTAGCTTGGGAGGAAACCTTTTGACAACAAAAATCTTGAGAATGTTGGCTCAAAGAAGGTGACAGAAATAGAAAAAAAATTCACAATTCGTTGAAGGTGCATAGACTGAATAACAAAATATTTTCAATCAAAGATCATCAGGGAAATTTGTTATCTAATCCTGGAGAGATTAATAAGGAAGCTATAAGGTTCTACTCAAAGCTTTTGAATGAGAAAGCGGGTGTGGTAAATCCAAACGATTCAATCCTGGATGTGATTTCAAGTTCTATTTCTGTTGAGCAAAATGACCGGTTAATGGAGCCAATATCTTTAAAAGAAGTTAAACAGGCCCTTTTCAATCTTGGTGGAGATAAGGCCCTTGGGCCTGATGGTTTCCCAGTGGTGTTCTTTCAGTGCTTTTGGGACCTTTTTGCCCAGGACTTGCTTGGTATGGTGGAGGATTCTAGGAGAGGTGGTTTTATGCATAAGGATTTCAATAACACCTTCATAGCTTTAATTCCTAAAAAATCAATGGTTAATTCCTTTGAGGATTTCTAGCCCATTTCGCTGTGCAATACTATTTATAAAATTATTTCTAAGATAATAGCCAACAAATTAAAAAAGCTCTTGGATTCGGTGATTTCTTTGGAGCAAAGTGGTTTTGCTCGAAAGAGATCCATTTATGAAGGTGTCATTGTAGCACATGAGGCTATTCATTCTGTGAGAATGGAAAAATTGGGAAAAATGATGGTTAAGTTGGATATTAAGAGGGCTTATGATGAAGTGAACAGGGATTTCCTTCTGAAATTTTTAGGGAAGTTTGGCTTTCGAGAGGATTGGATTGCTTGGGTTCATAGTTGTATAAGCACCCCGCATTTTTCAATTTTGGTCAATGGGAGTCCCCAAGGTTTCTTTGAAACCAGTAAGGTGATTAGGTAGGGTGACCCGCTATCCCCATATTTGTTCATTATAATGGCAGAAACTTTGGGTAGGTTGATTGTTAAAGAACGGGTCAATGGAAGGTGGAAAGGCATCAAAGTAGCTGAAGGTTTAGATCCAATAACACATCTTCAATTTTTTGATGATACTATGTTGTTAGGGCATGCTTCTTTAAGGGAAGCTCGAGTTATGAAAGCCACGCTTGATGAGTATGGAAAAGCTTCTGGTCAATGTATTAATTGGAGAAAATCAGAAATTTTTTTCTTCAATACATCTTTGGCCAAACAGCTGGATATTTGTAAAATTATGGGAATGAAGTCGGGTTCCTTACCAAGAAAATATCTAGGTATTCCTCTTTTTGGGGGAGCCAGTAAAGCAAGTATTTGGAAAGGTCTGGTGGATGGTTGTCTCAGTAGGATGGATGGTTGGAAGAGCAAATGGTTGACTACTACAAGGAGGATTTTAATGTTGAAGCCTATTATCTTTGCAATGCCAATCTTTTCAATGATGTGTTTGAAGATCCCCAAGAAAGTGGTTAAGGTGGTAGGACAGCGGATGCGGAAATTCTTTTGGAATGGGGTTGTGGATCAAGATAAAATTCCTTTGTTAGCATGGGATAAGATCTGTAGAGTAAAAGAGAAGGGTGGGGCTGGTTTGAGAAATTGGAAAATTTTGAATGAAGCTCTTGGTGTAAAGTTAGTGTGGTGTATTTATGCTAATCCTAGTTTGCTTTGGGTTAGGGTGTTAAAATTTAAATATCTAGATTCAAATGAGGATCATAGGATCTTTACGATGAGAAATCCTCCAAAAGGTTCGGCAGTTTGGAATTTTATAGTTTCTTGTAGGCTAGTTATTCTCAATCATATCTCATGGCAAGTTGGTGATGGGAGGAAATCTAATTTTTGGGATGACTCTTGGAATGGACTACCCATTTTACATGAGCAGGATGGTGTGCAAGATATAAGGTTGTTTTTCATTCAGAGGTGGGGTGAAAAAGTGAGCAATTATATTACTCTAAAACCTGGTCCCCTTGGTTTGGAATGGGGATGGAAAGATTTTCCCATGGACGGGTTGTCAATCCAACAAGTGCAAAGAATGCAAGAAATTTTCAATTCCAGGTAGATTTTGGTTTTGCAAGATGAGGATAGAGTGATTTGGTGTGGTTCACTGTGTGGGGTTTATTCAATCAGAGTTGGATATCAACTTCTGGATTTAGAAGGTGGAGATTTCTTTTGGGCTAAACACCTTTGTTGGAGTAATAATTTCTTGCCAAAAGCGGGTGCTTTCACATGGCTAGCTATCAAGGGTCGTATTTCGACAGGGGAGAGGAGGAAGAGGCTTGGTTTTGCTGGCCCTACAAAATGTGTTTTGTGTGATGGTGCGGAGGAATTTGTTAACCACTTGCTTCTTCAATGTGAATTCACAGAACAGTGTTGGGAGAATTTAAGGTCAAACTTAGGGTGGCATGGCCCTTTACATTGGTCGTTGAAGAATTTTTTTGAAGGTTGGCCTACTTTACAGAATAAAAAATCTTTGCTTTCAAGTGTTTGGACTGTCAGTCCCTCGATTCTGATTTGGGAAGTGTGGAAGGAAAGAAATCAAAGGATCTTTTCTAATAAAAAAGAACCCCTCAGGAAAATTCTTAACAAGATAAATCTTTCAATTGAAGAAGTGGTAAGCGCTACAGCTTTGAAGCTACTGATGAAAAATATGTCATTTTCTATAGAAGATAGCATGGTTCATTGTGTTTGGCTAGGTATTAAGCTTCATCCTATCCATAATAATAGAGCAGTTGGTGAAAAGATTGGGGGATCTAATGAAGTTTGTTGGGCGAAGCATGATAAGGGCTAGCATAAAGTAAATTTTGATGGCACAGCTAGAGGTAACCCAAGGCCATCTGGAGTTTGTGCGATTGTGAGGGTTTATTTGGGGAACACCATTGTTTTAGGAGAAAAAAAGATTGAATTGGGCACAAACAATGTTGTTGAAGTGAAAGTAGCGTTACTGGCTATAAACATTGCTCGTGCCTTTGGTGTGAAGAAATTGCATCTTGAAGGTGACTCATTGGTGATAACTCATGCAATTATTAATAAAGTGGCAAAGGCTTGGCACCTACAAGCGTTAATAAGCCATATAGTGAAGGAGCTAAATGGTTTTGAGGAGTTTCAGGTTAGTCATATCAAAAGGGCAGGAAATAGAGAGGCAGATATGCTATCAAACTGGGTGCTTTCCTTTGATAGTATTGGTGAGCTACGCATTGAAGACTTTAAAGAATTTGGTCAATTAGGTGGTGATTAGGTGACGCTTCCTTGATAATCTGAGTGTTTAGGGGTGGGTGAGGTGTATTTGTGTCAAGGGTTTGGCTGTCTCTCATTAGATGAAGGTTTAGCAGTTAGATGAATCTTTACACGGTTTGTTTGGTTAGGATTTTCACCCATGCAAAGCCTTGTTTCATGTTTTGAAGGCTGAAGTAATCTAAATGAGATCACTTTGAATGAACAGATGGATTTCATCTTTCCTCGAAAGTGGGTTGGGCGCAAACGAATGTACAGTTCATGGTGGGTTGCAGTTACGAAGGGTTAATTAATGGAGTTATGGACGGCTAAGGATGGGTCAAGGCAGATGGCCAGATTTGAAATTCTTGTGGGATGATCCCTTGTGCGGAAAGGGTTGGCATGAAATTTAGTGGTCTTGTCGAAGTACATATATGATCTCAAATTCCTTGGAGTTGGAAGAGTGGGACGTGAAGAAGGTGAGGTTGATGGCTTTTGGCGACGAAGATGGCTTTGTTCAAGCTAAGAAGGACAGATTTGGCATAATGCTTTAATTTTTTTGAACATTTTAGCTTTAAATGGGGAAATTGTGTTCATTCTGCCCAACATAAGTTGGTGGGTGGAGTCAGTGAGTGAGCCATTGGTTGTAAGGATGGAGGCGATGCAAAGTTTTAGAACCAAGAGGTAGCAGAAAGGTTTCTTTGGGCCAGTTACGGCCTTTAGGCTGAAATTCTTATTGAAAATCGCCCATGATGAGGTGGTGGAAGTGGTTTTAGAAACTTTGGGACCACATTTCATGGACGCGAAGCACAGAGGTAGGATTAATGTGGATATAGTTTCTATGATATTCGCATGGGGAATGGAACTAAAAGAGGAGGTGGAGATTGTGAAATGGGTGATGCTTTCGTTGTTTGCGAAGGATTTACTTCTGGGAATGGAGTCTATGTTAGAGTGGGCGGTTCCGGGTGTTGGCTACGATATCTCGGAAGGCATTGAGGAAATAGACGAGATGACAGAGGAGGGATTGTTCCCTTTTGTGAGGTGGCGGCGAGGAACGGACAAAGAAGTTTATAAAATGGATATTTTGATAGCCTGGGAGAATTTGAAAATGGTGCTACGCCGGTGTGAGTCGTGGGTTGAAGAAGCTGATTCGAGTGGAGCGCATAATGTGCCACGCAAGCAGCGCGTAGGGAGGCACAAGGGGAGACACCGAGGTGGACCAAATAGGAGGTGAGAAAATATGGACTTTTTTGTTTTGGTGAAGATGGTGAAGGTTTGGTAGTGGCTGTAGCAGGAGGATGCGCTAGTGGGTTGGTGGATGACAATGTTCGGGTGGGGAAGGAAAGCAGAAGGCCTCTTTTTGTAATGTGTTTTGAAGTCTTGAGTTGATCGAGAATGTTAGCTCTTTGGTCTTCGGGTAGATGAGATCAAAATTGTAGTCCGATATGTCTGGTTTTAGGGTTTACCCGAGCGTAGATAGGCTTTTCTATTTTTTGTTTTGGGACAAGGAAGTAGGGTGGGGGTCTCTTTATGTCTGTAATGGAGGTTTTGAAAGCTGTCAAACTTATATGTAAATTTTATCAATATTAATAAATTATGGTTATCACCGATCAAAAAAAAAAAAACTATACAATCTTCACAAGACCTAAAAGAGTTGAAAAGTGAAATTTATTACTTCCAAGGTAAATTTGTTGGAATTCTATTTTGAGATGGCATCACTAGGATTAAGCACAAGATGATATTGAATATCATTATCTAAAACCATATGAGAAAGAGATATACCAAATATGAGGTTATTATAGTCCATACATTTAATTTTACTATTTAAGATCATTGAAATGGTTTCATTAGACTATTATATATTATATACTTATATGTTATACATATTATTATTAACTAAAATAACAAGACAAATACAAATATATTTATCAATTTTCTTTGGCCTATATATATATATAGATATCATTTTTATTGATTTATTATTAGAAGACATCTCAATAATTCATTTAAAACTATCTTTACAAAAAAAATTAAATATTCCATAATTATCAACCCTATTGATTTATTATTAAAAGACCTACACTCTTCTAGACCATGTCCATTCAAACATTCAACCAATCTAAAAGATAGACACAAGGAGTTAGAATAAATAAATAAATTACTAATTTTATTACCTTCAATTATCTATTTTGATTAGAGGAAAAATAGGTTTTGAAGGGACCTAAAACCCATTACAAATAGGTTTTGAAGGGACTCAAGACTCTTTCTAAATAAAGAACGCTACCAAAGATAAACCAAATCCAACCAATAGCCAAGCCACAACATACAAACATCTCAGGAAAATAGTTCCTAAGCCAAGAAAGACAACAAGCATGATCCAATAGCTATTAAAAACCTTATAGGTGCTTCAAAATGATGCAAAAATCATATTGCATCACTCACCTTAACTCTCCACCTCAATAGGAGAATAAGAGGAAAAATAAAAATTAAAAAAAAGGTAACAGGAGTCCCCTTACATCTTCTCTAATCCTCTCTAGCAACACCATTCTCCACCTCAATAGGAGATACAAGAGAGGGAGACAAGTGAAGAAAAAATATACCCCCATCCACACCCACAAGAAAAAGCTCCACCTTTATAAGAGATATCTCCACCTCAATAGGAGATACAAATTGTGGAACTAGGAAGAGAGTAAATAAACTAGCAGAAAGGCCAATATAAGCTCCCTTTAACAACAAGAACACTGAGGTCTTTAGTAAAAACTTTTGAGCACAACCCACCCAATAGCATAAAACTAGAATAAAGGGTAGCATATGCTCCCTTAAAGAGATTTAACCTTTGAACCCTCATGGCATGAGAGCCAAGAGCACTTCCATATGAGGAAACCACAAAAACCCCCATGATGAAGAAAATAAAAAATAGGGGATAACAAACCCCTTTCAAAGAGAAACTCACTAGAAAACAAATTTGGAGCCAAACAACAACCTCCAAATACTAGAGCATTAAACAACGAACTAACTGCACCCAGTAAGCATTGTTACCCAATGCTTCCAAAGTCACCACAAACTAAAAAGAACACCAAATTTTGGATCTCCAACACCCACAACTTCATAAGATTGGAGGCACTAAAACCAATACTCCCTTGAAAATAATTTTCCATCAAACCATTCTTGGGTGAAAGTATGGCCTTATACAAACCAAAGAAGCCACCACAAAACACCACAATGGGGTGGACACAAGGAAAATGGGGCAAACCCAATTACTAATTAGGTAGAAAATCCCTTGAACTCACAACCCATGTAGCCAACTATGAAAAGAACAAGTCGCTAGGCAATGACCCAAGCAACAAAAAAAAGATGGTTGCAACCTGAAATAAAAAAATAACAACCCTACCAGGCTCAATAACACACACAACAACTTGTAAAACCAATTCAAGATAGTCATACCAACTGTAGAGAAAAAGCTCCTCCGATAGCAAAGCAACCACCACTGCATCGGGCTCCAACAGTAGAGAAACCACAACCACACCAAGATTCGACAGTAGAGTAGCCATAACTACCCTAGGTGAATCTCCATCTACATCCTTTGAGTCCCCTTCTCCATCTTCCTCATCCCCTACAAATTTGAAATATGATCCTCTGCTCTCTTTCCCGCTCATTATTCAGTGTAAAATTTGTTGCTTGTTGAGTGATTCAAAATATTTTTTCCTTCAATTATTTGTTGTTAAATATGATTTACATATTTCTTATTATGTTTGATCATAGGTTATATCAAAATAGTACAATGTACTATGTTATATAAAATTTATTGATTTCTTTAAATCATATACTTTTTATATATTTGTTTAAGATCTTAAATAGATTTTTTTGACAAATAACAATATAATATACTATTACTTTAATACTATAAATCTATGAAATAAATAAGCAAAAATATTAAATGTATGTTATAAGTTTGACCTATAAAAAGTAATTTAATTTAAATATTAACACAAAATAAATTGTCAAATTTTATAATGATTACTTGATGTGTTGATTTCCTTACCATTCTACAAAGTGAACACAGACTAAATGTGTTTGTTGTAAATTGGATCTCTAGTTGTTTAGTAAATGTGTATGACTACTAACTAAATCTACTACTTGATGATGTTCTTCCTATTTACATATGAAGAATGCCCATAAGATTTGAAGATTAGTAAACTATTTCTCCAATTTTCACCTTTCCTCTCAAAATTGTTTTTGGGATAACATCTTCAATATTCTTGAATCACTATCCATTTTAGATTTGATATGTTTTAAAATAAATTAGTAGCACATGAAAATGATTGTTTGATCTAATTAAATTGGTAATTTTGAGGTGTATGATGAAAATTGTATACCTTCCAATTCTCCCTTTATTTTGGGTTCACTTTAATATGTTTATCTCTAATATAACAATTAGTCTATAATTTGGTGTATTCATGCATAGAAATTGGAAAATAACCTAATTCTGATTTGACTCCTTTTATACTCATTCTTAAATTCAAAACTCAACCTTAGTTTATCTATCCATTGCCTAGGTTCAAATCCACCATCCCATAAATGAACTAATTTAACTCCATGATTTATGATAGTGGCCCTAGATAATTCAAATTTTAAATTTAAAAATTGGGGTGTATGTTATCCTTTCTAATTAATTGCTATGAGTCAACTAAAGTGAAAAAATATTTGAATTACATGCTTTGGTATTATATAAAAGGAAAAATATTAATTAATTATGATAGAACACGCCTAGGATCTTACATGAAAACCTTCATTATACATTGCACTATCATAAGAGCGTTGACATAATCCTTGCCTAGTGGACTTGTCAAAGTTGTTTGTCAATATTGTCAATTTATTAGTAAAAGTCTTGATATCTAGGAAAATTTATTTTTGTAGTTGAAGAAGAATCACATTTAAGTATATTTAAATATGCATATCAAGTTCAAGTATACACACCAAATTTTAACCTAGAATTACAAAAGTCAACTAGAGTGATAGACAAAAATTTTCCTATCTCGAGGTGATCATTTGACAAGTCTTAATATTTTGTGTAGGGGAAAATTGATTATGATGTAATTCGGTAGAAGGGTACAACTAAGGATTATTCAACCATGTAACCCCAACATAAATAGACACAATCCATGCACGATGACTCTCAATATCAACACAATATTATGATAATTTAATGGATTTAATTTATATGCTCCATGATCAAAATTTTATTATTTTTGTCATTATGGAATTATAACATGTTAGGCCTCAACTATCTAATTTCAACATAAATTTAACACTTTCACATGAGTTTGATCACCAACATTAGACTCATTAGCTAATATGTCTTATCTTGCCCTATTTTGAGCCTAATAAAAACTACCTATTCCTTGTGATCCCTCCTTTCCATTCACTTCTCCTCTACAAATGATTTAAACCTCCTTATATCTAGAAAATACTTGATGTAAAAGGTTATAGGTTGGCCTAGAATGAGAAATGCCATTCTAAACTTAATGTGGTGCTAAACAAGATGGTCCATGGGACTAATAAGGCCTCTCAAATGAGTATCATTTGCAATAGGGGTCTAAATATTAGTGACCTTATAGATCTCTCATAGTTGATCTAACACACCACAAAGTCAAAAGACCATAGAAAATGAAATGGACATGTGGACATGACTGCACTGTTATTCTTGTGTTATAAATGAAACTGCAAGGTATTTTAATTAATATGAGATATCACATATTCATGGTTCTAGTTTTCTATTCAAGAGCTCACTGAAGACTATGTCAAAAAATCCAACTTCAAGATCCAAAATGAATAGAAACGAAGCTACTAAATTAAAAAGCAAACAAAATTGGAAGGAAATATTTTTTGTTGATGCAAGATTTCTCATAGGTTGTGATGCTTCTATATTAGACACCTTAGGTATGTAATTTGTGATCATATTGATTATAAATAAGGCATAAGTGATAAAACCCCATTGTAGGTTGGTAAACTAATTGGACATTGTACCCTTAATATATGAATAGGTTTCTAGATTCAACTCTATACTATCCCTTTAACCTCTACTCATTCCAAAACAAAGAACTATCGCATGCTCTATCTTTCCTAATAGCTTATCTTTTGCCTATATCTACTACTCCTCTTTTTTATCATCCAAACAATCTAGTTTGAAATTCCTCCATCTTCTCTTATTCCCAAAGGCTCTTTGTTTCATCTTCCATTTTAATCTCCTAGAATTTATCTTTTTCCATAATTAATCTCCTTCTACAAATTCTAACCATTACTTTCCTCAACTTGAAATGTGAAGGGATTCATGGAGAGAATGTTTTGGATCCTCATCTATTGGTCAACTACCCACTAAAAACTTTGTCAACAAAATCAAATTCTAGCATCTAAAATGACTAGAAAAGAAGCTACTAAATTGAAAAATAAAATAAACTAAAAGGAAATGTTTTTTGTTGATATAATATTGCTCATAGTCATAGGATGCTCCTATATCAAACACCTCAAGTATGTAATTAGTGAGAATAGTACTAACAATAAGGGCTAAGTGCTAGAACCACTCTTAAATCTAGTAAACCAACAACACTGTACCATCAACACATGAATAGGTTTCTAGAATCAATACTACACTATTACTTTAACATTTACCAATTCCAAAATGAGGAACTACAACATACTCTATCTTTCCTAACATCTTTTGTTTTTCCTATTTCAACCTGTCATTTTAACATGATGTTAAATGCCTCCATCTTACCTTATTCCTAACGGGTCTTCATTTCATCCTCCATTTCACTCTCCTATAATATATCCTCTTCTTCCAGTTAATCTCATTCTTTTGCAAATTTAAACCATTACTTACCTCAATTCAAATTGTTTTTTTTTGTTTTGAAATTTCTCCTCCATTCTATTTATGTTTTCTTACATTATTTCTATTTTCTCAATTTGCAACATCCACTTTTCTTCACTTTCATGGTTCTTACCCACTATACTTCTCAACAAGCCATTTCCATCATCCATTATTGCCACTATATCGAAATGTCTCAGTACATTCCTTAAACTTTCTACAATTTTCAAATTTGCATTAATTATCATTCTTTCAACTACATCTCCACACTCATTGCCACTCCCCTACTATCATGTACTTGAGATCTCACAAACATCTTGACCTTCGAATGATCTACATTCATCAAAGTATCTGTCTTCTCTTTTCCTTCCTTTTTTGTGGTATGAACAAATACAAGTTCCTACCTTCCTTTTCTTACTTTTGTCAATGCTTCCACTTATTCTCTACAATCTTCTTTTGCAATTCTTTCTCCACCTTTACAAGTAATAAAAGAAAATATTTTGACAAAATGTTATTTAGCTAGTGGTTATTAAAGCAGAATTAAGTATCAAACTTTTATTTGAATAACATCCACATATTATTATAGGATAAACCAATTACTTATATGCGAACATGTAGACAAAGTGATTTATTCTCAGCTAAAAAGTATAATGACAATGTTACTAAACATAAAAAATATAAAAAAAAATTAAATCATAATCCCAATGTACAATGTAACATGGCGTACTTCAATACTCTATAAACCCAAATCTAATTATTTCTAATAAACATTAGAATGATACTTTTATAAAGAAAAATAATATCACAATCCAAAAAAAATGAATTTTGGTTGTTCTAATTGTGAAGTTAATTCAAATAAAGAATGGTTTACTGAGATTGTCACTAGTCAAAATCTAGCATTGTAAATATTATAGCAATTTAAATATTGCATTGACAACTAATATTAATAAGTAATATTTAATTAAAGATGATGATTGATTTCAAAATTATAATAAACTGTTCATGTTGTGACCTAGTCAAGATCTCTTCAAGGAATCTACTTGATAATGACTGCTCAACAAAAACAATGGAAATTTTAATATTAAATTAATTGTAGATATTTGTACCTTGTGGTGCGGAAAGCATGATCATGGGGATAGGAAGATATTATCACTGTTAGTCATCATGGTAGCTGACATAACAACATCGTATTGTCAATGTCAGTATAATAACTGTGTTCGTTCAACAAACCTTGGTATCTGTAAAAATCAATGAACAGTAGAACTTTCTAGATGACCACCATGATAAAGACCAGACTGACAATTTTTAAGTATTGTAAGTTTCTATCAGAATGAATATGAACACTGTATGTATGTATTAAGACATTATTAACACACCCATTTTGTATATATTCAGCAATTAAATCCATGGGTATACAAAATCTTTTTAGAGAAGCCATTTGAACTAATACAAAGACAATAGTGCAGAATGTGAATGAGTAGTAAACCTATTCATTGAATGACTGTTTCAATGTCTCTAAGCGAGACTGTATATTTCAAGGAAAGACATCTGGTCCAGTCAAGTGGTCAAGCTTCAATTTAAATTGTTTATTTACAAATCTCCCTGAACCCTATTCTTTATAAAGCTCCTATTTCAGTTTAGATTGTTTATTGTTTATTTTTAAAGCTCCTATTTGGAATACCCACTTCTAGCAAAGGCTTCTAATGTTGCTTTAGATTTTCCCTTTGCTTGTAATTCTCCATGGTTTCTTGAGCAAGTCCAATTTTTGGATTTATTGTATGCGTGAATGTGTGCTAGTGTAATGGTTGATCCAATTATGCAAAAAAATTCTATATAGCATTTTATGTTGGTTTTGGAGGTGTCACAGACAAGATTACAACTTTCAAAATTCACAAATCAATCTTCAAATTGATAAGTAGGAGGTATTTTCCACAGCGTGTCAAATTGTGATATTGCTATCAGGATTCAAGCTAAGTGGGCTTAACCTTGGGAAAAACTCCGCTGTTAAGCGCACTTGAACTGGAGTATTATTGGGATGGGTGACCTTCCAAGAAGGCCCAGTGCTTCACCTCTATGAGCATCACTTAGATGCAATGAGTGCTAAGTGGACCATTTGTTATCATGAGAGATGGGTTCTTGTGAACCACTACTCATGAAACATGGGTCAATGAGTTTGCCTTTATAAACTACATAGTTGAATCCTGATAGCAATATCACAAATTTTCAAATTCACAATCATTACCATTTAAATTAACAATTTCAGATGTCAATTAAAACAATCCAAAAAAACTTAAATGCAATTCAAAAAAAATCCTATAATCCAATTTATTCACAGACCACTGATGGTTACAATTCACAATTACAGATTTTAGTTCAAATATTTCTAACACTCCCAAAATTTTAGGATTCAAATAGTTACAGCTGCCCCTGTTCTCCCTTCACAGCCTCTCTCTAATCTTTGTGCAGCCCCTTAATTTTTCCCACACTGCTCCCTTTATTCTATCTGCTGTGTAATTTTAAATGTTAAAAATGGGTATGGCAGCCCCTCACCATTCTCTTTCTATGTGCAGCACTAACACTTCTCTCCTTTCTTCCTTCCAGTTGAACATTTCACATTTTCTTTCCATGTGTGCAGCCAAGCATCCCTTCATCTCCCAACGCCTTGTCAAATGTGACCCTTCATATTTCAATCTGCACTTGTATGCAATTGATTTTCAATTTAAAATTTCAAAAAATGTAATCTAAAAATGGTGTGGCCCCCTTCAAATATGTGCAGATTTCTAATCTTAAACTGTTTACTCTCTCCTTGTGGCTGCCTGGGTTTCTCCCTTTATACAATGCTTTTACATTGGCTATTAATTTCTCATTGAAACCAATTAAACAATTTTTGATATTTCATATTGTCATTCATACTTGACAAGATCGGAAGTTTGCAGGCGAAAAATTGAAAGTTCTCCGATTTGTACGATCGGGTGCTCTCAAAACAATTTCGCTCCAGCCCTCATCAACACACTTTTGATATTAAAATACAAATTTCTGACATTAATTTTTTCCAAACGGCAAAAGATATGACTTCAATTGTTTTTGCACATTCGACATGATACCTCCAAAAATGTCTCTACAAAAGGATTCTACTCTAGCTCTTATGGATTTTTGGGAATAAATTTTACAAAACTGCCTACAGAGTGTCAAAACTGCAAACTGTCAAGAGTTGATTCTTGCAATTTTTTGTTTCTATGATGTTGAGAAATGCCAATGAACACCAAACCAAATCAAAACTGAAAACCAAACCTGAAAATGTTTTTGGGTGATGTGGATAGCTTGTTCGCCTCGGCCTGTAGGAGGAGGTTATTCTTTAAACATTATTGAGTTCAACAATCAAAAAAAAATTCAGACCAATAAAAATGGGACAAAAATTTATGATTTTTTAGAGTGGATGAAGTATAAAATTGCTATTGATTATTTCATCATTGACCCAAATAATATTTAAGTAGAGCGAGTTTGAGAAGGATCTCCTAGACATGTTGTTAAGACTATAAAAGCTACTATCTATAAATGCACATTCTTTAGATAATTTACATCCACCCTCTTTCTTAGTTGTTATGAAGTTATCTAGAATGCTTCACCTTTGCAAATGGACATGTATATATCAATAAGATACCATATAAATAGGAAGATATTAGAACCATGCATGAAGAAATATGTCAAATAATGTATATTAAGATGAGATTTTGAAGAGATATGATGATGATATTTTGAAAAAATACATAAAATAGTGACAATAAAGTGTCCCTTTTAGGTTGATGTCAAATCCAAGTTATAGTACAAATTATGATATAAATGCATTGCCATTATACAAATATTGATTATTTTTATTTTGTTTTAAGAACCTTCCTAATAGGAATTTTCTTTTTTAGGTAGTCATGACCACTCTATTTAAATATCACAATCTTCAATAGCTAAATAGTCAATAGTGATTTTACACCTCATCCCTACCAAAAAGTGGTAAACAATTATCCTACTTCTGTTGGACAAAATTTACCTTTGACCATTGAACTAGATTTGGTTTAAGAATTCCATCATTGACTACCTTTGGTTGACTCCTCACAACTTACCTTGGTTGGTTATAGTAAGCAATGCCTTGACAAAGACTAGTTAATGATGAGTAGTGTCACCTCAACCAAGGCTAAACGTGCATGCACTCAACCATTTTATTAAGATTAATGTCCTAGTGCTCACATTTGCTTGGCCTAAGGATTGATGATAGTTTATAACCCAAAGCGTGTGATAATTAATTTGTGTCAATCAAAGATTATAAAACCTTTTTAGTCACAATCTGACATGCATTTCATACATGTCAATACATATATATAGGTTTATAAGTTAAAATGTGAAGAGAATCATGGAAAGAATGTTTTAGATCATTGTTGGTCTTGATAGGTTAAGTGAGTTGTGCACAAATTTATATAAGTCCTTACCTTAATCACCTAAACCTATACCACATACATAATAGGTTTATGTCCTTGGTGTTGATAACATGTAGTAAGTTGTGCACATATCTATCTTGGCTTTGACCATTGACCTAACTAATATTTAAGTAGAGAAATTTTTAGAAGGATCTCCAAATATGTTGTGAAAACTAGAAAAACTACTATTTATAGATGTACATTCTTTAAATAATGCATGCACCCTATATATATGTTGTTATGAAGTTATAGAGAATGATTACCTTTACAAATGGAACTATATATATGAATAAGATATTTTATAAGTAGGAAGATGTTACAACCATGTATCACAAATATGATAAATAAAATTAATTAGGATGAGATGTATTTTTTTGAATCAAAAGCGGATGAACCACTATAATATTTTATTTATATTTAATAATTACAAAACCCTGATTCAAAAGGACATACCGGTAGGAAAGAATCAGGAAGAAAACCTCTGGTTATTGTCCAAAAAGTTACATAATTTGAGCATAAACTCAAATATTTACTACATTACATCACTTTTCATTACATATCATCTCATACAGATTGATGTAACTACATTACATAACAAATACCATGCTTTGATATAGCACTATTACATAATTGCATTTTCTCGAAGGCTTCCCATGCTACACCTTTTCAACACTTGAGTATCGATACATTTGAACATTTATATTTTCCGTTTCAAAATATCAAAAAAATCTTCAAGTTATGATTCCATTCGCAAAAAAATCAGCACTTTGTCTTTGTTAGCCACCATCCGCTTCTTTAGACCTGTTAACATATTAGACAAAATTGCATCAAAATTTACCATGTGTTCTACCATTATTAATTCTCAATTTCCATCATATCAAGATGCTCCTCCTTCATCATATCAAACTGCTCATATACATTATGTTGTTAAGCCTGAATATCATCTTGCCAAACAACCCACAAATCATGGCCTTCCATATCTATTGGATTATTGATTCCGGCTTGTGCAAAAGTTGAACTATTTTCACCTCTCTCCAGTAAAGGCACTTCATTTTGGTTAAAATTAGGTGCAATTTGCACTCCAAATAAGTGAAAATTTGCAGACCCAGTTTGTGGATTAACCTTTATAACTTCCCGTGCAACACTGCTTTCTGCTTTATATTCACTTCCCTCAGCAACCTGATTGTAAAAATTTATATTCGGTTGCACTTGACCTTGACAAGATACATCACATAGAAATCATGATCATGCATTAGTATCACAATAATCGCATGAACTTTAACTTTCACCTTTTCAATAAATTCTAGTGAAAACCCAAAAACATAATTTCTGAGCACATTTAGCATAAAGCCTTAATTTTGATAAGACAAAGTCCTATTCATTGCAATGTATATCTTTTGAAACTCTGCCTTATGAAGAAGGAAATTCCTTGGAAACAAGCCTCCTACATACCCATAACCTTTCCATAAATCATACCTTTGACAGGCTTGTTGAAGATTATCATTTTGCAAATAAACTTAATGCACAACTTTACCAGCAATGAATTCCACAATATTAAAATCTTGCAACAAATCCATAAGATTTGATAGGAAAATTGACAACAATTGAGAAGGATATATTAACCTTTTAGCTTCTGGTTCTAGAATTTCCTGTCCTATGACCCTTTTGATATGCTTCATGATAATACTGCAATGCTCTTTAAAAACCAAATTCAACTCTGCATCACAGAATTTTTCAGAAATTGGCAATTCCCAACTATTAACTGGCATGAAAAAGTTGTAATTCCTTGGATAGAACTCCATTTTCCTTCTTGCACTCACCAAACAAGAAAATTTAAGAGTATTAATTTCTCCACTACCAGAACTTGATGGAAACATTTGATGTGTTATTATGAGACCAGCCTTTGTGATCTCCTTTGCATTTATCAAACTTTTTGAAGCAAAAATGATTACATATGCTTCATATCTTTTCAGAGAAATTGAAAATGTCTTGCACATCTTGTACTTTTGTACCGTTAGCAGATATGTGAAAAGAAACTAAAAAGAATTGCGCTATCTTTGCTAGAATGTCTCTCTATAAACATAAAATCTTTGGATAAAGACTTTAACTAAATTTAGTGAAAAGCCATATTGCTTTTTAAAAATCATTTGATTTCAGTTAGTACCATCATTAGAATACATTCACTTATCTCGCACAAATTTAAAGTAAGTACTACATCATTTCGTTAACACCTGTACATCTACACAGATCAAAAAGCTTACTACGTACCTATATTGTGCATTCCTTACAAGGAATTCATCAATATAATTTGATTCCCTTCATGTGTTTAAAAGAATAATCTTTCCATCACACACAATTCTAAAGCTCATCATGATGCAAACATGTGACTTAACCTTAAAGCTACTTCAATGATAATACATTGTACCATAGTCTACACGAATTTCATGTTCTTGCTGCCAACCCACCACCTTATGCCTTTCCTATTACATTCCTTATAACAATACAAATATAGTCATGGCACTTTTTATTTTGAGATCAAAAGTTTTGGACATAACACACATGAAATTGCCAATTACACATGTGCTATTAAATATTCATTACTTTATCTAAATATGTTAAGGAAAACCTCATAGGCAACTTGCAATTACACAAATTAGCAACAAAATATGCTTTTAGTGGGAATTGCCATGCTCTCATTTTCCATAATTGGCTCCATTAACAAGCACACTTGTAACTGTCAATTAAAAATGTGTTCCCAAAAAATCGCATGCTTATATATAATAAACACCACCCTATATGCATATTATTATAAGAAATGGAAAATAAATACCTCATACTTCCAAGATAGATAAGATATTACTAACATTCCTCATTGGTTATTAAAGCTTCCAGCTCAAGTAACATTCTTCCAATTTCAGCCATATGAGTAACTATTTCAACTTGTTGATCACATCCATAATTTTCCAAAAAATCAACCACCATATTTCCTTCTCTGTAGGTATGCAAAATTTGATAATTACCTATTTTATCAAGCAAAGACCAAATCTCCTTAACAATATACTCCAATTTCCAATTTTAAACTTTACAATCTCTACATGCATTGAGAAAAATTAAGGAATCTCCTTCCACCTGAGCCATAGGAAGTTTAAAACTAAGTACTAACTTCAAGCCCTACAAGAGAGCTTGAGCCTCAACAACATTATTAGATCCATGTAGTAATTTGAAGGATTTGGCACATAAAACTATACCTTTATGATCCCTTATAATCACCCCTACTCCAAAGATACCTGGATTTCCCCTAGAAGCTCCATCTATATTCAACTTGAAAACACTAGATGGAGGGGGTAACCAAACAATGGAACCTTTGTCCACTTTCTGGACATGTTGATGAAGACTACCTTTGAAAGACAAAGACAAAAAAGTCCAATTGACCAACATGCTTGAATCCCACTCAGTAAATAGTGAGCCAACTTTCTTTACCTTATTAACATATGCATTTACTGTCTCAGAAATAGACCTTTCTAGTAATAACAACATTTGATCAATAATCAACTTCTCTTTCCTGAAGATGCATCTATTTCTTGCCCACCAAAGAGCCCATAACACAGAGGATGGAATAATACACCATATACTTTAAAAAAAGGAAGATGTATACAAGTGTGGCCAACTTGTAAAAAGCTTCCAAATCGTGTTTGGTAAAACAATCACCCATTTCATTTTACCAATCACATACATCCAACAAATTTGTGCTATTGGACACAAAAGGAAAAGGTGATTGATGTCTTCCAATTCTTCCTTACAGAACAAACATTTAAAAGGAGCGACTATTCTTAATTTAGCTAGTTTATCACTAGTAAGAATTTTATTTTGAATTGCTAACCAAGAGAAACAACCTACTTTAGGTAAAACTTGTGAGTTCCAACAAAATTTATATGCTCTTTGATCTGTAACTTGAAGAGCTTGAGAAATTGATTTATAGCCTTCTTTAACTGTGTAACAACCTGTTGTTGCTTTTGACCAAATCAATTTATCAGGTTTGGATGAAAAATAAACCATTCTATCTTGCAAAATAGATGAAATTTGAAGTTTATGATTGACATCTATTGACTGATTAGAAAAATATTTCCACTGGACTTTACCCGTCAATACATCTACATGTTGGACATAGTCTTTTACTTTTGTTCCCCAGACTTGGGACATTATTAAAGCAAAATTTCCAAGATTAAAGTCCAAAGCTAAATTTTGATAGCCATTCCAAGAATCCTGCCAAAATAAGGATTGATTACCATCATTAACTTACCAAGTTAAATGTGGTAAAATAACCTTTCTGCAAGAAACTAAAAAGTTCCACATTGCCGATCCCAAAGGCGGATTTGCTACAGTCAAAATTCTAGATGGAATCTGATTATCCAAATATATACTCTACATGAGATGACACCATTTTGTAAAAGGTTTTTCATACATACGTCAAACCATTTTGGCTCCTAATGCTTGATTTCTCTGTAACAAATTATGAAGACCTGCTCCATCTTTCACCTTCTCTAAACACAGTTTCCAAAGATACCAAAGGAATTTTCTTTTTGCTATCCAAATTACCAGACCACAAAAACTCTCTAATCAATTTTTGAATTTGAAATATGATAGATTTAGGAGCTTTTAGAACTAACATGAAGTAGTTTGGGATTGATAAAATCACAAATTTTACCAGTAAGATTCTACCTACTAAAGATAACCATCTTCCTTTCCATGCCAAAATTCTAGCTTGAATAGTTTGGATGATTTTATGCCAATAAGTAGTTTTATTCTAACTTGTGAAAAATGGAATCCCAAGATATTTACATGGTAAGAGAGCTTGCTGAAAACCAAACAAACTCACTAATCGGTTCTCCATGGTAGCTGATGTATTGAAAACATAGATTTTGGATTTTCCTTCATTCACTTTTTGCCTTGAAGCTCTTGTATATTTATCCAATAAAGACTTAATATGCAAAGCTTCAGCCATTGTTGCTTTTCCAAAAAGCAAGGTAACATCAACAAAAAGGGAATGGGTTACTAATATATTAGTGTTTGGAATTAAAACTCCTTGAACAAGCCCTTGCTCGTGAGCTTTATGAAAAGATCTACTCAATACTTCAGTTAAAATGATAAATAAAAAAGGAGATAGAGGATCCCCTTGACGGACCCCTTGGGAAGATCCAAAAAACCCAACTACTAACCCATTTAGCAACACAAAAAACTTAGCTCCTGATAAGCATGCCATTACCCACTTACACCGCTTCTAAGAAAAACAAAATTTCAATAACACCCGATTCAAAAAAGGCCAATCAACTCTATCATAAGCCTTTTGCATATCAAGTTTAATAAACATGGAAGATATTTTATTTACAACAATAGAATGCAATGTTTCATGAGCAAAAATCACTCCTTCTGGTGTTTCTCTACTAGGAACAAACCCCATTGCTCCTCAAAAATGATTGATGACACTAAAGGATATAGGTGAAGATAAATGGCCTTTGTAAAGATTTTATATATTGTATTACAAAGGGAAATAGGTCGGAAATCAGAAAAAGTATTTGGTGAACTAATTTTTGGGATAGTTGCAATATTAGTCACATTGAAATTTTTTAACATACCACTTGATTTCCTTGGTTCCTCCAATGCATTTAAGATGTCAATTCCAATAAACTCCCAACACTTTTGGTAGAAATGGCTTTGAAACCATCAGGTCTTGGAGCTTTATCAGGAGCCATCAAGAATATCACATCTTTTAGTTCATTAAGGGAAAAAGGAGACATCAATCTTGCATTGTCTTCAAGAGATATCAATTTTGGAATGCCCTGAAGGATCTCTTCTCTTTCCCTAATTAAATTAACATGATCATTGTTATTTATAGTAAGGAAGAAAAAAAATTGACTCCTTCATTTTTAATTTCTTCCTCATTAATAAGCAAAACACCTAACACACTATCATGAATGGAGAAAATTGAGCATTTAGCTTTTTTAATTTGGGTTGATATGTTAAATTTTTTTGTGTTCCTATCACCATCTTTCAACCATAACTCTCTTGATTTTTGTCTCCAATACACCTCTCTCAATAATAACTCTTTCCATTCCTCTTGCAGCTTACTCTAGTCCTAAAACAATACACTATCAAGTCCATTAGTAATAATTTTATCATTTACCTTTGATAACCTTTTATAAACCAAATCTTTCTGCTCAAAAACATTCTTAAAAACATGTTGATTCCAACTTGTTAGCTGCTGTTTAACATAATCCAACTTCTTGCTCAATTGAAACATCCTAGAACCTTCACAAAAAGGTGCACTCACCCACCATTGCTTTAATAAAGAAACAAAATTAGGATGCCTAAACCACATTGCCTCGAATTTGAAGGAGGATTGAAATTTGGATTTTAACTTTTTTGTTGCCAAATTTAAAGAAATGGAAAAATGATCTGAGGTAGAAAAGGGTAATATTTTAGATACTAAATCAAAATCACTTAACACCCAATTTGGAGAAATTAAAAACCTGTCCAACCTTTCTACAATTTGAAGAAAATCTTTCCTTCTATTTGCCCATGTAAATCCCCCATTTTGTGGAATTACATCCACTAAAGCATTATCTTCGATAAAAGCGGCAAAATCCTCCATATCTTTCTTTGGAGGACATATGCCACCTTTTTTCTCTAATAAATTTGTAATTGCATTGAAATTTCCTGCAAGAACAATTTTTTCTTGCCCCATCCCATCAATCTTCAATTTCAAAGTTTCCCACAACAACTTTTTACCAGTTGTACTGGTAGGACCATAAACATTGATCAACAAAAGGTTAAATCAAAATGAATAACCTTCATTAGCTATCAATTATGATCAAAAGAAACATTACTCATGCATTTTTTTTTTGCATTCCATAATGTAATCAAACCTCCTGAGGCTCCCTGATATGGCGAATGAGAAGCTTGCCATTTGTTCAACTTCTTAGTAATAACTTGAAAAGACTCATCTAAAGTTTTAGTTTCTTGAAGAATAACAACATCAGCCCCACAAGCATCTAATTGTTGCTTGATTTGGACTCTTTTTTTCAAATGCATTTAAGCCTTTGACATTCCAATAAATTAACTTCATTGCAACTTGGGAGAGCAACAAGCTCTCCTTGGTCATTTTTGTTTCAAACCTACTCCCATTTTACCATCTAAAGTTGACTGCAAACCTGCTGCAATTTCTTCTTGTAGTTTAAAAGCTAAAGATTTCCTTCCTCTTTTGGCAGGTGACTTTTTGCTTGAAGAAGGAGACAAAGGAGATTGAGATATTGATAAGGAAACTATCTCATTAGATACCTCCCCTTCCCCAAAAGCCTCTAAAGCAATATCATCAATCATTTGTTCTCCTAAAAATACTAAAGCTTCATCAACAAACTTCTCAACCTCCATATCAGAATGCATACTAGAGGAAGTATTACACGATCCAGGTAAGGCCAGCTGAAATTGAAAAATGCTATTACCAACCTCATTTTGATCATCAAATATCTTTAATCTTTTTTCACTATGATCAGAGATACCAAGTGTTAGCATTGACGCACACCGGTTCAATTATTGGTAGCTATCAAATGTAATTTGGGGATAGAAGAGATTGAGAGATAGAAAAAAGCTTTGTATAGGAGACGACAGGAGATTATCCAACCTGGAAACAAAAGAAACCACCAAAGGACTTTTACTAAGCCTAGAAGTCTTGGCAATTAAATATCCACTATTATAATGGAGAAATGCCTGTTTGGGTTGTAATTGATCTATATCATAGACAAAATCTAACTAATTAGAATAATCACCTTGAATGACTTGAACTCCCTCGAAAGAAATAAAGCTATCACAAGAAGTCCCCGCATAACTCAATGAAAACCCCTCTTGTGATCTAAGATCAGAAAGGAATTGACACCACTCGAAACAGATGTCAAATACCTTTAAAACGAAAGACAGATTATATGTTTTCACCAAACCCTTATCCAAAGTTGTGAAGGGCACAATCGACAAGTCTTTCAAATATTTATCCAAACTAAATTCCCTCAACTCCTCACACTTTTGTGAAGGATGAATGGGATAATGACAGAGAAAGCATGTATTTTTAGGATCCTCAAAAAACACCTTTTGTTTCCACATACTGTAAAAAGACTTGATGTTTACAAAAATAGGTAGGCTTTTAGAAACATCAATAAGTACACAAAGCCTAACTGGTAATGATGGGTTAGAAAAAAACTGCAAATCTTGATTCAAAAAAGATCCCCAACTGATTACCCAAAACCTCAATAATGATGGATTCCCTAAATTCCAAGGGTAACCCTTGAAACTGAATCCAAAATGGAATAAATTTAACCATTAACTGAGAAGGTAAAAAATTTGGAGTCCATAATGTTGTAAACAAACCATTACCCTCACAAATCCAGGCTTTTTTCCTAAAAACTGCATTCCTATAATCTTTATCAGAAAAAATGACTACAAAGAAACCTTCCCCCTAGTTTAAATAAACAACTTGGTGAGGCCCTTTCTAGGTTTGAAAAACCCAATCTTTCAAAAAATCAATATCTGGCGTAAAATTCCAAAACTTACAAATAAGAGCCACATTTTTTAGATCATCAATCTGAGGCTACAACATAGCATGAGTTAAAGTAACACTTACTTGATCCCTTGTAAAATTCTACTTCGGTATCCATTGATTGCCTTTAAAACCCAAATCTTTAAAATATTTTGACGGGACCCAACACTTGGCATCATTACCAATCAAGCTTCGACGACCTTTCTTAGAAACCTTAATGTTATTTGGGAAAGTGAGAGGAGATCTCACTGGACCAAAAATTTTAGGATAATAAATAGGAATTGCATTTGGAAAAGTGGTCGGACAAGAAGGAAATGATTTTGGAATGAAGGGAGCTCGAGAAGCAGAGCGGCCAGAGACAACATCTAACCATGAGCGAGAACTTGAAGAATCAGACAAAGCTCTCCCTTTAGAAGCACAAATATCAAAAGGGGGTTGTTTTTCTCTAACAAGAGATTTAGAAGCACACTTTGTACCTCAAATACTCTTATTAAGAAATTTAGGCACTTGCGAATCAGAAACCCAAGCCCCATTGTGAAAAATAGCACCTAGAAAACCTTTGGCACTATTAACCCTTGAATTAAACGCATTTTTGGATCTTGAAGAAACACTTCCAAAGTAAGCAAGAGCTGATCTATCCATTTCAATAGCACAATCCTTCAAAAAACCAAGCTTTGATAGCCCTCGCGCTCCATGAAAATCCTCATCCTTCACAAAATGGTCAGAATATTTTGAATAATTACCATTATGTTTCATGCGGTGCTCAATCTCAATTATCACTAGTTCCCAAAGTATTAGGATGAGATGTTGAAGATATGTGATGATGATATTTTGAAGAGATACATAAAATAGTGACAATAGTGTACCCCTTTTAGCTTGTTGCCAATTTCAAGTTATAATATAATTTATAATACAAAAGAAAGCTTCACCATTTCATAGATATTAATGAATTTTTATTTTGTTTTAAGAACCTTCCTAATAGGTGTTGGTGTAGAGTTAACCAGAAACTTATTTGGAAGTTAGTTATGCCTATGTGGCAAGTTAGTTAGAGAGGTAGGTAGGATATTTTTCCTTTATATCCACCTCTATTCCTAATAAAATTCATTAAATCTTCTATTGCTTGTAATTCTCTTTCAATGTTGTTGTTTCCATTTGTCTATATTTCCTAGCTAATTTCATGATAGGAAGCTATTTTTTAGGTATTAATGACTACTCTCTTTAAATACCACTCTCTTCAATAATTAAATAGTTTTTAGTAATTTAACACCTCATCCCTACCAAAAATTCTTAAATAGTTATCCTACTTTTATTGGAAAAAATTACCTTTGGCCATTGAACTAAGTGTGGTTTAAGAATAGCCATCAATGACCATCTTTGATTGACTCTTCACATATTACCTTGGATATTTATAGTAAACAATGCCTTGACAAAGAGTAGATAATGATGAGTAGTATCACCCCCAACCAAGGCTAAACATGCAAGCAGTCTTGATCGTTTTATTAAGCTTAATATCCTAGTGCCCACATTTTCTTGGTCTAAGGATTGATGGTAGTTTATAACCCAAAGTGTGTTTAATAAGTAATTTGTTCCAATTAAATATTAGAAAACCCTTTTAGCCATGATCTAGCATGCATTGCATGTCATTATATATGTAGGTTTATAAGGTGAAATGTGAAGAGTTTCATAAAAAGAAAGTTTTAAATCTTTGTTGGTCTTGACAAATGAAGTGACTTGTGCACAATTTTATATGAGTCCTTACCTTAATTACTTGAGCCCATGCCACATACATAATAGTTTTAAATCCTTGTTGGCCATGAGAACATGTAATTTGTGCACATGTTTATATGGGCTTTGACCTTAATTTCCTAAACCCCATACTATTATCTATATGCATGAAGTAATTAATATGCCCCTTGTTAAATAAATCGTTGTGATGCTTTCTTCAATATAGATAAGTTCTATTTAAAACTATGCTAATTTGATTTTATCTATCATTTTATGTGAACATTGACCATTAAAAATAGATCAATAATTATGGGTAACGATCAAACCAAACTCTCCTAGTTAATATCTTTCCAATTTTCCTAAATATGCTAATTAACATAAAAATAATATTTAATTATTCTAATAATCTATAATTTTAATACTATGCAAAACTAATTTACCTATATTTTATAAACACATGATAACTTAGGTTTATCTTATGGGTATAAGTTGACTATACTAATATATGGGAATGTAAATGAACTTGAGAGGGTTACATAGCCCTAACTTGAGTTATAAGATTTCAATTTTTTAGTGAGTGTAATATATATATTCATGAAAGATGAGTAGAAAAATTATAGGAAATAAAATAGTCATATTATTGACTTTTCAATAAATGGTTAGCTTGTAGTTTTGTAGATGTACTACGTACCCTTGATTCCCATGGTATGGGATATGTAGGTAGTTAAAATGATGGATGGAATTGGAGATTAGGTCAAGTCTATGGATTTTGTGTCATGTCTAAGACTTTTCCTAATAGTTTGAGAATGTTAGACTCAGGTTACCATGAAGGATGGTTAAAAAGGACCATCAGTGTGAGGTGATATGTGAGTGTTTAGACATAAATGTAATTTCACCCATTCTTGAATGTTATGGCATAATACCATTTTGTAACCTTGATATTATTTGTAGAACAATTCATTTATGACTTGAATAATAGAACAATAAGGACCATAATAGGTTTATATTACAAATATATTAAAGAGTTAATTTTCCGTAGCAAACAACACTTTGGTTAGGCTAAAACCTAAATGAACCTCACGTGTTTAATATCAAGCTACTCTAGCTAAATACAATAATTTACATATAAACATAATAGTTGGTTGTTCTTACAATCTATAATTTTAGGACTATGTACAACTAATTTTCCCATATTTTATAAACAAATGATAATTTCATGTTTACCTTGTCTGTAGTAGCTATCTATACTACTATTTGGGAATGCAAATGGCCTAGAAATGGCTTCCTACCCATAAATTTAGTTGTGAAATTATAAATGTTTGACTACTGAGTCTAAGAGCTATTTTCATAAGGGACAAATAGAAAATATCTAGGAAATAAAAAAGTGTATAATTTACCTATTATTGATAAATGTATAGAGATTGTAGTTTTATGGATGTGTTATATACCCTTGATTCCTATGGTATGGGATATGTAGGTAGTTGATGATGGATGGAAATGGGGAATTGGGTTAATTCTAGATATTTTATGTCATTTATAGGACTTGTCCTCAAAGTTCAAGAATGTTATCATTGGGTTATCATAAAGGATAGTTAAAAAGAACCATTAGTGTGATTTGGGAGAGTTTATAAATAAATAAATAAATAAATAAAGTTTCATCATTTGTTGAATTTTACAATTTAATACTATTTTCTAACCTTAATGTTGTTTGTATATTAATCTATTTATGATTTGAAGAATGGTATATCAATAAAAACCATAATAGTTGTATGCTTGGGGTTCACTTAATAAACCAATGACAAAATGTGCATTCAAAGGGTATTAATAAACACTCCCAATTTTATTTTTACCCCTAAAATTTATGTTATTGATGCCCCTACCTATGCACATACACTAGTATAGTTAGAATTTACCCCCTATTTTTACCAAGTATCACATGTACCTAGTTTTTGTTAGTTTCTACCCTACCAACTAAGGGCATTGAACACACCTATATTTGACTAAAAAATCATTTTGATTGTTATCTCATACATTAAAGCTTTGTCATAGAATACCAAGATGGGCTATGGAAAACATATCATCCTATAAGTAACTTTAATTTAAAAATAATAATGCATCTCAAACCCCAAAACCTTGCCACATGCCAACTTTATAAATAAATATACGTAATAATATATCTCAATTATAATATACATATTAATTTAAATTATATTGGAAGGGTTTTAGAGATACTCAATGATTCTTTTGGGCAAGGTCCCGATATTACCAAAGTTATCCAATAACTAGTTCTAGGGAATTTTGATAGGATTTTACTAAACATGCATGACTTGGGTGCAACCATTGTTTCCTTTGTTAACATTAGAGTTGCGATTAAGTAGGTTCCCTTGGGATTGTGAAGATTCAATACATTACAACATCATGTAGCATAGTAAAAGGATAGCCTCACAACATTAGAAAAATAGCATAGTGAATGGCATTTCCTCTAATTGAATTGTTCAAAGTGATCTCCAAAGGATTTGAAATGATACTTCTAAATACACCACCATTATGCACATGCTTCCCAATATACAATACCTTCATGTATCACATTAATTAAATTATCCCAGTTCCTCCTAATACTAAAGTGATTTATTGGGTTACATTTTGTTTATTTAAAAAGCCTCAATATACATGTCCATGATAAGGTATTGATTTAGAGGTGAATCCCCCTAGGGTGTATAGTTACAAATATATACTAATGAGTTAAGTTATATTAGAAAAAAAGGGTAATTCCCAAACCAACCTCACTAATTTAATATCAAGCTAACATACTTAAATACAATAATTGACATAAAATAATATTTAGTTATTCTTACATTCTATACTTTCAAGATTGTTCAAATTGATTTTCCTAATTTATAAACAAGTGATAATATTCTAGGTTTATTTTATGGGTAGTAGTTGATTATACCATTATATATAGGAATGCAAATGAACTAGAAAGGGATGCATACCCATAACTTGAATAATTAAATTTTAAATGTTTGAATAATGAGCGTAATGACTAGTTTTATATTTTCATGAGGGATAAGTAGAAAAACCCTAGGAAAAAAATCATATAATTGATAGGTTATCCATAAATGTATAACTTGTATTTTATGGATGGTAAAGGATATGTAGATATTTGATTATAGATGGACTCGAGTAATTATGTTGAATATAGATATTTTGTGTCAAGTCTACAAATTATCTTGATAGTTCAAGAATGTAGGTTTAAGTCAACTAGATGTGCCATAGAAAGGACATGTGTGTGGCATGTTAGACAAATGGTTTTCTATGAAAAAATTATATAATAATTTGTTGGAAGAAATATTATCATTAAGTGATTTATTTGTTGACCCAATCAATCAAATTATCACATATGGTATTAGAACCAAAGTTCAATAATTAGGGGCCTATGTGCCTACTATGTGTCCTACTCACAATAACTAGAGCTAATAGTCTAATTATATGTTTCACATCCTTAGGAATGTTGATTACCACCTATGCTTTTTATGTTCCTTGTTTACCCATGTGACTTTATGTTCCATGTTATCCTAGTTATCTATATTGATATTAATATTTTACATGCTATGATGTTTATGATTCGTTTTCATGTTGCTCCTATGTTGTTTAGCTCCTTTTCTATTTATCTATCATTTATTCTTAGTCATGATGATCATATACATAATTATGATTTGACTCTTACGTCAATAGTGTGCTTCTCATGAACTTCCATCTTATATTGCTTGTTCATTATATTACATGTTACCATATTTGTACCACACTTATCCTTTATGATATCATGTTATTATATGTTTACATATATGATTCCATCTTAGTGATTCCATTTTGTGATTATGCATTAATTGATGAATTAAAAAATGTAACAATAAACAAACAATAATATTTTTAATAAAAACCACTAGAAATCTATACTATTATGTAGAAACTAAAAAAATTACATAAGGGTCTTTCATTTAAATAAAATCAACTAATCTACCACTAGCATTAATAAGATGCACTAAAAAATAATAAAAATAGAAACTACCTGGAGCAATTAAAATTACTAAATTTAGCAACTTCCTCTACATTCAACAAAAAATGTCGAATAATTATCTCATATCCTCTAAATGTTCAAATAAGTCTTGATAGTTACTTAAAATACAAATTCACACTTGGATACAAAGCTACAAAGTCTATAATTCTAAAAATAACTAAAATACACTTTTGATGCCCTAGATGGTTGAATTATGCCCTAAAAATAGTAAAATGGATATTAGTTGGAGTAAGAGGGTTATAGAAATGGAAAAATTTTAAATATTTTAATATTTAAAAAATATTCAATTAGATTCTTGATTCAAAAATTACAACCTCTAGAAATTATGCCCCCACACTATTCTCCTCTTATTGAAAAAAACTCAACCCTTATGAGTTCTCATTAAACTCTTGCTATTTTCTCCTTCAATTTTCGTCAATTCTTATTCTAAGATTCAAGTATTATTCTTCTCATGTGATCATTCCCATTATACCAAATATTTGTTATAGTTACCTCACCTCATGTTCATTTTTGTTATGTGTAGAACTTGTGTTATCTTTTCTTTCTTCTTTCTTGGTAGTTTTTGCTTCCAATCCACTTATTCTATGGTTTTTTTCATGATCTTCCTTATTAAATGCATACAAATCATAACTTTTTAATACTAGATAATTATCCAAATTTTGTAGAAAATTTACCTCATAAGAATTACCATTTATTTTCTTCAAAATTTTGAACATACCAATCTTCTTATACTTTAGCTTGTTGTATGTCCCTTGGAGAGATATCTCTCTTTTTAAATATATCATCACTTAGTCTCCCTCTTCAAACATGTTTAGCCTAATTTATATATCAATTGTCACCTTATACTTGTTATTTTTGGGTAGATTTCTCTATAGTTCACTTTGTAATGGATGTTGTGCTCTAGAAATGAATATACACCATCATTGAACTATTATGTAATTGACAATTGTACCAAATTTAAAACAACCTTAGGGTTCCTACCATAAACAATTTAAAATGGTGATTCTCTTGTAGAATTTTATATTGAATTGTTAAAAATGCAAACTTGGCCAATGGTAAAGCTAATTCCATTACTTTAGCTTATCTCCAATAATGCACCTTAATAGATTTCATACAAGATTTTATTTACTAAATAGGTCTTCCCATCTATTTAAGGGTGGTAAGCACTATTATACTTTAGTTTAGTTTTTAACTTCTTCCATCTAAAGTTCTCTAAATTTTTTGTTAGCCCACCATCATTTCTAGATTACATGAGAAACAAAGGTTTTCCTTTTATTTTGTGTAATTTGAACACCTAGAATTGTTGGAACACAACAATCTACTAAGAGGGGGGTGAATCAATAGATCACTTTAAATCTTAGCCCTTAGAACTTTTATGCAAATTAATTCCCTTAATCCCTTTTTGTGCAAATTAAAACTTAATATGCACACACAACATCGCATAACACAAGAAGTACATGGAAAACCCAAGATGTGAAAAACCACAATGAGAAATGCTACTAGGATCTACTATCCTAATCTAGCCTCACAATCAAATGTTTTGTTACAAAGTTAAGGGCACCAACCCAAAGGAGACATCAATCCCCTAGTTTTAGGAGCATCCACTCCAAGGAAGTACCCACTCCCTAATTTGAGCACCTACCCAGATATTTGATGGCACTCACCAATCAAATTTACAACTCAAGTTATTACAATTAATTCTTTTGAATACAATTCAATGCTGCAACTTAATTTGCAACTGCACAAATATATGTTGCAATCTCTACAACTCACTCTCTACTCTACATCTTACTCTATCTCCTCTACACTTCTTTGTACCTTAAATGAAAACCCTATAATGATCTTTATTTTTTTTGGGTTTCACTCAATCTTCACAAGTGCATTCTTTGCCTGCTATACAACTCACCCTATCTCACTGCTCCATGCACTACTCAACCAACACAGATAATTCTTTAATTTTCTTCTTTTGCATACCTTCACCAACCTACAATTACTGCCTCAAGCTCTGCACTACTGTCCAAAACATTTGGAAACTTTTGTTAGGGTTTTCACACTATCTTCTTTAGGAATCTACTTGTTCATCGAGCCAATCACCATCAATTTAAAATTTTGGTTCATTGTATTCATTAAACATGGCAGTTTGCAAGAACCCTAACCCTAGAATACATGAAATGCATTATCTTGATTTTATCAATTTGATTTTGATCTCTATCACCTTGAAAATATGTTTTGTCGCTAAACAGATCAAATCACCAATTAAAATGGTTGCTGGAACATATAGATCAATTATTTTTGTTCACTATGTCGGCTACCAGACCTAACCCACATTCACACAATCATACCTATTGAGAAATATTTTCTTTTGAATTTGGGTCATCAATCTGTAGTCTTCACACCATGATCCTCTAGCTCTCCTTTCATCTCAACATCTTTAAAACTTGATCGTTAGATTGATTCTCTTTAAATAACCATCGTTGATCTTATTCACCGCTTAACTTTAAAACACGATCATTGAATAAAAGACCTTTTGATAATCATTGTCAATCTTCGTCGTATGCAACTTTCATAGCATAGGGTCCACCAAGACACACATCACAAGCCTGATATACTGTTGTCCAAATACACGGGCCCACCAAAGCTCAACGAGTTGGTGGGATAACACCATCTGTCACCCACATCATAATAGATCAATTATTTTTGTACAGTGTGTCGGCTACCAGACCTAACTTGCATTCACACAATCATACCTGTTGAGAAATATTTGCTTTTGAATTCAGGTCGTCGGTCTATAGTCTTCACACCATGATCCTCTAGCTCTCCTTTCATCTCAACATCTTTAAAACATAATCGTTAGATTGATTCTCTTTAAATAACCAATGTTGATCTTATTCACCACTCAACTTTAAAACACGACCGTCAAATAAAAAACCTTTTGATAATCATCGTCGATCTCCATCATATGCAATTTTCATAGCGTGGGGTCCACCAAGACACACATCACAAGCCCGCTATACTACTGCCCAAAGACATAGGCCCACCAAATCTCAGCTAGCTAGTGGGCCAACACCATCTATCACCCACATCATCATTGATCAATTCAAAACAATAATGTGAATTGACCCATTGATAAATCATCAATGCCACACGTCTTTAGCTAATGTCACCTTCCACTAATCGAGTATGTCACCATGTTGGTCCCACAGTACATGTCATCATCTTCTTCCAATGCCTTACATTTTTTCTAGTCCCACCTAACACATGTTACTAGCTCATTATCCCGCAGGGCTAGATGGGGACCCACCACACACTCAATGAGATGGTAGGGAGGTCATCAATCTTCAAGGCTTTATCACAACCATTTATCAAGCTAGGGGAAAATATTATGCACACAACTTAGGAAACATTATGGTTATTAAATATTTATCGGGTCGATAATAGCTAGGAAAAGGGGTTGGTTGCCCAACAAACTCGATGACTTAAGTGATAACTTAAGCAACCGAAAAAATTCTACAGATAGTCAACATCAAAATAGAAACACTGTTCATCTGCTATGACTATGAATCTAGGGTTTATTTTACAAACCCTAAACCTGTTTGAGAGCACAAATAATTCATTCTTGAGCAAAATATACAACTTCTAATTATGTGGACCAAACCAATCGACACCTCTCAAAAAAACCATATCAAATCTATAGTTAGATTCCTCCACAAACCTTTGGAAGTGACTCCTACAACCTTATAGCAATATTGCATGACAACATTGCAACTTTTTGAGCAACTTTGCAATAATTGCAAAACATGCTCCTTTTCCCATCAACCTTCACCAATTCTTCTAAAACTAGATCCACTGCACCTCTAATCTCTCCTTTGACATCAATGACACTTTTGACATCAATGACAACCAAGTTTCCAATAATCTCCCCCTTTTTCATTGATGGAAAAACCAAATGCTCATCACCAACCAACCTACTTTGTACCAGCTCCAATTTCTTTGTTCCAATTAATGAGCATTTATACATTTTCTCTCCCCCTTTGACATCAATGGAAAAGGGTCTTTTGCATCTGTTACTCCTTAACAATGATAAAGGTAATTTTCTCCCCCTTTGACTGATACCAATTGGTACCAATTTGTGCTCTCCTCCTTTGATCTCAATGAAAAAACCAAATGTCTATACTCATCAGCAATGGTCTAATACCAATTGATATGCCATTTCATGCTCTGAACCAATTAAATTAATGAACTACACTGTACCAAGTGTGACATTGGTATAATACTAATAGAAGCTCCCCCTTAGACCTTACTCCATTTTCTCTTCCTGCACACTACAGATATTCTCCCTCTTTAACAAGCAATTCAAAGAGAAAGAGGGGATTCTTGAATCTGCAACCATCAAGTCATTAGAAACTTGTAAAACCAATTTTACTTGACTTGATCTATACTTTCATTTCCAAGGATGAATCATATATCAATGAGGATCCCCTTGGACTCATGCCCTATCACTAAGGATTAGTGATGTAAGGCAGGAGAAACCACTTTTGGTCTTGCCTGTTGATCTTTCACTTTCCACACTTTATTAGGATTTTTCTGTCTTGTCAACCTTCTTCTCAAGAACATGTGAACCTTTGTTCACTTTAGGGGACATATTCCTCTTCTTTTTTCTCTTTGTTATTGGTCTTACACAATTTATTCTATAAATATTAGCTATGTGACAAAAGTTACTACAATTATAGCACATTACATTCATGTTCACTACAAGAGCAAATGAATTCCTATTCATATATTTTGTGCTCCTTCTAGGTGCAAGGTGCTACCACAATAATGGATTACACTTTCTAGGACATCCTATTTTTTGTTGAAATCACATATTTTTAGAAAATATAATGATTTAAGCATTGAAATGTTCCAGTTAAAGGATTATAATTGAAGAGGGTTTGGTCAAACCCCCTTGGATAGAACCCCACTAGTTTTAAACCATACCTATAATGGAGTCACCACTACACCTACCAAAATGTTAATAAAAAACCACTTTTGATTTACCTTTTGGTGGATCAAATGAATTCATTTAAAATTTATATTTTTTAAGTATGTTGCCCTTTTTATAAGCTTCCCAAAAAGTATAACTTTAAATATATTTAATTTGATCATTATATTTATTTTGTATTTCTTGTGAATGTAGGTTTTTCACCGAAAATCAAGTTCTTTGTTCTGCACATGTGGAAAAATAGTATATTATCAAAAAAAATTCTAAAAAATATCTATGCCCTTGATATTGATGTCCTTGATCCAACAAAAAAAGTTATGTGTTAGCAAGTAAACCTATGTCTAAATTGTAATTGGTTTGACTTCAGAACTTAATTAAGAAAAAAATATTCAATAAAACACTGTGAAACCAAATTCATGCCCTAGATATCTGTAACACTCCGCCGTGCGAACCCCAAAGGACAACAAAATACTGCACAATTTTTTTTTTGAAGGGAAACATTACATAATATGATCATGAACATACATTACATAAGATGAACATAAACATACATTACATGTTAAGCAATTATACAATTACAATATCACTACGTCCTCTGGGGTACACAGAATGACATTACGAAACCTAAACCCATTCCATAGCGATAACAAGCGAATTCCAAGATTACATAATAAACCATGACAAAGGATAAGAGAACCGTGTGAAGACATTCGTCATAATACGATAAAGAGAATCATCTATATATGAAACACGTGATAAAATCAATAATATCTATCCATTACATTGATAAACTTAGAACGTACATATACATCACTATGAAATTACATATTTTCAAGATTACATATGCACATCAGTGCTTCCTGGTACAAAGAGGAGATGATACATCAATTACAAGAATGTTACATAAATGAACATGGTACAACTGAACTGTGGCGAAGCTCTGGATCATCTGCAACAACACAAACTCCGCATTTTGTGAACACTGACTAGGAACCCAATGGGGTACAAAGCACATTCCACCTAACCACGTGAACCTGAAGGCCCACCCCATGTGCTAGGAGTTGACAAGAAAGACCCACAACCAAGACAGACGAGCAAAACAACCACAAGACCAAACCAAAAGAGCAACCAAAACATAACAAACACAAATCTCAACAACTACTTACAAGGTGACTGCTTCTAGAGGCATACAAAGGGAAAGGCAAGGGATACTATGGGAGAGTGTCATCACACAGTCCTATCATGAGTTATCCTGACTACCTCTCAACAGGCGCCGACCCCCATCTATGGTTATCCTGGCTGCCTCTCACTAGGCATCGACCCCATAGGGTGACACGTGTGGGACCACTATCCTCTCATGAGGATGAGGTAGCGATCTTTCCAACCATGGCCTTCTCAGCCCACCCTTAGTCTTCGAAAGCACTAACAGCATGGACAAGACAACTTACTTATCTTTAGTTAATGTGTTCCTACCCAAACCTACTAGTTAATTTTATTAGGTTTTCACTTATTTAACCAAATCTTCCATGGGTTATCCAGGTTGCCCCTTTGTGTGTCGGCCCCCATGAAGAGCCACTCTCCCTAATAGCCCTAATACAAAACTTACAACAACAAGGGGTGTACCAAACATAAAACAACAAAAATTAACAGTCTGAGTACAAATGTGAGGCATGGTCCATCTCGCCAAACAACCATAACAAGAGGAAAAACAATAAAATAAGTTAACACCCACAAGAGTTCAAAACTAATAATTAAATCAAATGTTTCAAAGTCAAATCAAAGAAATCGAACATAAACTCGTTACCCAATGCCTCAGGAAGCCTATAACACCAACTATCATATACTCCCAACTGAAGGGTACACAAATACTTCGGGTTCCCAGAGAAACTCACATCATGGCTTGGCATATAAACTCGTCAAAATGGAAAATAATACAATGGAGAATACATTCAATCATGAGAATGTAAAAATCAAACTTTAATCTCCCAACACAATTCCATGTAACGAAACTTAAAAGCATATTTGATACTCCACTTGTTTATACATTCCTATCCAATTTGACAAATAGACTAACTCAATAAGAACATGAAAGGATTATTTATTTAATAACAATGATCTAACTTTAATGTTCAATTCTTTAATTATAAAACTCAATTAAATCAAATCCCACCTAGTAACTTTTAGATTATTAAATAATCAAGAATTACAAATTTTATTTTATTTACACATCTATATTCAAATCTTTTAAATAAATAAAGAACTATAAAATCCTATAGTATTTAAACTAATGGATTTCTCTTAATTTATGATTCCTAACATATACATTTGTTTACTTAAAAAATAATAATAATTAATTAAAATATAACAAATACCCAACTACTTATTTTGTACAAACTAATTTTTCATCGAGAGGTATTATTTCCAAAGAGCATTCAGAATAATCTAATAACTATCTAAACATATTCAGGAATAATTGGGTATCCATTTACGCAAATAAAACCACAAGTAAATCTCACTTATGAAATTTTAACGAATTTTTAAATGATCAAATATATTTGCTACATGTCCATCATAATATCTTTTAGTATTAAATAAAACTATATAGTCATAATTTACAATATCCACTATATATATATAATCTAATAGCTCATAATTTATAATTTCAATATATATATATATACACATAATTATACTCATACACAAATATTTGCTACTTTTTATGAAATTTATCCAATTCAAATATCTTTTCAAAACTTAACCAAATATAATTTTTTTCTATATAAATCCACATAAAATGTTAGTATAAACCTATTTATTATTGTTAACTTTTAAACAACTCACAATAGGTTTCACCCTATATGACGTTCTTTCAATTCCTAATATGTTATAAAGCTACATAATTATATAAATGCAAAAGTATATACCTAAACCTAAAGGTTCGGCGGTTGCCAAACAGCATGCACAATGATTTTGCACATAGTAACTAAACTAACCCAATGCAATGTAACTAAGAACTAAAATAATAGTTGGTTGCTCATTAACAATTCATCAATAATATCACTATTAAAATATATTTTGACCTGTCAACATGATATTCAATGTACACTCAGCATCAAAAAGATTATATTAATAAATGAAACAAACTCACCACAATCCAATTCTTGAAAATAGACTCTTATCTAGAGTCGTTTGAAATGTAGAGAGAATACAACTCTCGGTCATCAACTTGTGAAAGGTTTTATGCATTATTCCTATTTTGAAATCAGTATCTGTACTTAGAGTGATTTATATGTTTATATGGTGTAGACATATTTCATTCATACAAGGTGAAGGGATAGAGTTAACTTCTTGGTTTCAAAATGTTACTTCCATATCTTGGCTAGTATGTAAAGAAAATTAAAATTACCATAGAAAAACAACGACGTCCATCCAAGGCTACTATATTTAACACCATAGAATAATAACCCATGCCCAAGTATATATACATCAATACAATTTGGCATCAGATCATATACATGGTGCTGGAAATATGGTCAAGGCATTGGTAAATCAATTGATGAAAAGCGTTGGCTGGAACAAGAAATTTATTATTATTTTTCCTATATGAATCATTTCTCCTTGAAAACATTTGGAGAAAGAGAAATTAAGATAAATAGGAGAAAAATAAAACATCTCACCAACCTGGTAAAATGAAGCTTGAAGATGAAAATGTAAGTTGAGTTACTTCTACAATTCTCCCGGCTATAAAAATTTTCAGCTTCTTTTAAATTTTACCAAAGCACAAATACTTTTTCCCTGTTTTACCACCTGGTAGGTAATCTTTACATTTAGAAAAATTAGAAACCTAACTCTACTATTTTTAAGTTTATTAACTCTTACAATTACGGTAATAATTTTCATCCTCGTTTTAATATTCTACCTGTTTAAGAATGTATCACACTATTTAAGTTAAATAAATCATATCGATCACATAAAAAAAAATTCAACTATAATATTTAATAAAATATCCTTGTTTCCCAAATTTGCCAAAAACACTAAAATCTTCATTTTGAATAAATCCATAATAATGATTAAATAAACAATATTATCTAATCACTAATTTAAAAATTAATAGTGTTGTAATTAAAATATGATTCCATTTACAATTAAAAATACAATATTCATTTAAATCTACAAACATTTAAAATTTACAAACTAATTTAATATTTAATTAAATCCTTGATATTTTCACAAATCACTTTAATAATTAAATTTAATGCTGAATTAAATTAATTTCAACAATAATAATAACCGTCATTAAATTAAATTAACTAATTAACAGTAACAATAACATATCAAAACCAAACAATTAACACATTAAAACTAACACTTAAAACAAACGACATGAAACAAAACGATACCATAACAAAACGAGGTAGTGATAGACAACATCGTCAAACAATGATGGGATGACGAACAAAGACAAGGATACTTTTTCGTCAACTCCCTAAACCACATCATATCCATTGGGTATGTTGGGCACACTTAGACCCGAAGGTGCAGGTGGAGTCGGTGCCCGGTACCTCTAGTCCTGCATAAAACCAAGTGTCAAAACAACATATATATTCAATGCCAAACACACTGAGAAAGATAATTGTAGTGTAGCAAGGCACTCACAGATGAACAATGCAACACTGTCCTTCTCACCCAAACCTCAAACAATAACCATATTCTAAACAACATCATCATTAAACAATAAGTAAACAATTGCATAAGCATAACATCAAACACATATGTCCACATATCATAAGAAATAGGAGCAGTGTCATAGACAACCAAGTCCAATAAGCATAACTGTCAACCAACCAAACAACATGGTGAAACAGTCACCAATATAGTCTCAAGTATGCATCAAACATAAACAGTATCAACCACACATTAAAAAGTATCATAAGAGTAATAGTAACATGAGAGGTACTACAATATCACAGTTACAAATATAAATTTGAAAAAATTAGAATTTTATCCTTCATAGAAAAAAAGTTGTGTTAGCAAGTACACGTCACTCTTTACAAATGTTGTTTACTGTTAAAAACTAGTTTTTGAAGGAGATGGAAAAAGAAATGCAATTTGATTCCATAAATTTAAAAAATTACATATTTAGAATCTACAAACAAAATGTCACAAATCACTAGTTTGCATCATCTTCAAATTCCTCATGGTTTAGCAGCTATAGGTGCCCGAAAGTGAAGATTTAGTTAAAAAAATTTAATTCAATGTCAAGTTTGGCCAAAAAGTGTAACCCACTATTGTGGGATCACCCTACAGCTCTACACTCTAGCCCTATGACCAAACTGGTTACATGAATAACAATAACCATAAAAACATGAGGAATACCAGGCCATAATATCTCTATGTGTAGGATGAGGTGGTCTCCTTTGATTTGACTTCTTGACATATCTCACCCTTTTGGAACCATCTGCATTAGCTCCCTTTGTATGTTGCTTTCTCTTCAAATTTTTCAGAGACTGCTTTCTCAACCTTCTTATCTGATGCAGGCTTCTTATCTTCATTTGGCTTCTTCATCTCAACAACATTCTTATCTAGTTTTTTCTTCTTAGTGGCAATCTTCTTACAGGCTTCTCCATTCTTTGTGCAACACTTTTCTTCTACTTTAAAATTAGCATACAATTTAGCATATGTGTTCTTGGTTGGACTTTTACCTTTTTCAAAACCAAGACCAATCTTTTCTTTTGATGGCTTTTGTAAGTTTATCAACTCATCTAATATCTCAGAGCCACCTTTCAATTTTAGACCTTTGTCAATCTGCTCCTTTGTATTTTCTAGGTCCTTCCTCAAAGCCACTATTTCAGCCTCTAACTTCATACACTCATCTGATTTAAAATGTAGTTCAGATCTGAGTACATCTTCTACTCTCTTTGCCTCTTCAACTTGTGTCTTCAAGCTAATCACTATATGATTAGACTCTTCTACACTCTTTGTTAGCTTATCAATCTCCTCTTGTGCATGCATTTTTTATTGTTCTCCTTTTTCAAACTATTAACCTCATCTCTTAAGTTGTCAATTTATTCTAAGGTGTTGATGAGTTCTCCCTCAAGATCTATTTCAACTTCCTCTTCACCAAGATGTTTTCCCATATGCTTCTATTTTGCAGAGTCTTTTTCTTTGAATAGGGACTCATCTCCCTTATCCATCAAGGCAGAAGCATATCCATCATTTGATCACTTACTGGCATCAGATGAACCACTTTTTTTTCTTGTGTGCAAATTCTTTAAGTCTTCTTCTTTTTACTAACATTTTCTTGCTTAGATTTATTATTTTCATCATGAGGGAATTCAAAAGAAAGATGACCAATTTTACCATAGTTAAAGCACTTAAAGGGTAACAAACCTTTATATTTTCCAGTGCCTCTTCTCAATCTTTTGATGAAGTCAAATTCCTCAACATTAGAATCCTCTAAACCAGATGTGGATGCTTCAATTTCTTCATTCCTAGCTGCATTGAATATGGATTCTTTCTTGAACTCTTCTACATCTCCCATTCTCATCTCATAGGTGGTGAAGATTCCATGTAACTCATCAACAGTGAGTTTATCTACTTCTTTGGCTTCCTCTATTGCAGATATTTTGGAGTCATACTTGGATGGAATGGACCCTAAAACTTTTTGAACAATGACTACCTCGTTTACTTCTTCTCCAAACCCTCTAATTGAGTTCACTATTTCATCAACTCTGAGAAGATAATATGCAACCCTTTCTTCTTCATTCATCTTGAGGCCTTCAAATTTGGATCTAATAATCTGCAGCTTTACTAATTTTACCTTATCATCTCCTTCATAGATCTTCTTCAACTTGTTCCATACATCATGTGCAATTCGACAGTGCATAACTTTGACAAACACTGAACTTAACAACCCAAAAAGAATTGCATTATTTGCCTTATCATTGTCCTCATATGCCTTCTTTCCAGCCTTAGTAGTTGGAGATGTAGTAGGAATTATATATCCCTTCCCACCTGACATCCACACATCAAACCCTAATGAAGACATATATGACTTCATTTTAATGCTCCAAAAGGTATATTTTGATCCATCAAAGAGGGGTGCTTCATTTTTAGATAAGGCTTCTTGACTAACCATTTTGTGTTCACTTATCCAAGATCTACCCAAGCCGATTAAGCTTCTCCTAGAGAACCTAGGGCTCTGATACCAATTTTTGGAACACAACAATCTATTGAGAGGGGAGGTAAATTAGTAGATCACTTTAAAACTTATCCCTTAGAAATTTTATGTAGACTAATTCCCTTAAGCCCTTTTTGTGCAGATTAAAACTTAATATGCATAAATGTGAACATGCACACACATCACATAACACAAGATGTACGTGGAAAAACCGAGATGGGAAAATCCATGATGAGAAATTTTGCTAGGATCTATTGTCCTAATCCAACCTCACAATCAAATGTTCTATTACAAATTTTAAGGGCACCAACCCTAAGGAGACACCAATCCCCTGGTTTTAGGAGCACCCACTCCCTAATCTGAGCACCTACCCAAATATCTTATGGCACTCACCAATCAGATTTACAACTCAAATTATTACAATTAATTCTTTTGAATACAATTTAATGTTGCAACTTAATTTGCAACTGCACAAATATATGTTGCAATATTTGCAACTCACTCTCTACTCGACACCTTACTTTTTCTCCTCTACACTTCTCTACACCTTAAAGACAAACCCTTATAATGATCTTTATTTTTTTTTTCATTCAATCTTCACAAGTGCATTATTTGCCCACTATACAGCTCACCCTCTCTCACTGTTGCATGCACTACTCAACCAACACACAAATAATTTTTTGATTGTCTTCTTTTGCATACCTTCATCGGCCTGCAATTACTACCTTGAGCTCTGCACTACCATCCAACACATTTGGAAAATTTTGTTAGGGTTTTCCTGCTATCTTCTTGAGGAGGCTACTTTTTCATCGATCTAATCGCTATCAATTTCAAATTCTCATTCATTGTATTCATTAAATATGGCGGTTTGCAAGAACCCTAACCCTACAACACATTAAATGTATTCTCATGATTTTATCGATCTGATTTTGATATCTATCACCTTGACAATTTGTGCTACCGCTAAACAAATCAAATCACCAATTAAAATGGTCGCTAGAGCATATAGATCAATTAATTTTGTTCATTGTTTCAACTACCAGACCTAACTTGCATTCACACAGTCATACCCCTTGAGAAATATTTGCTTTTGAATTCAGGCCATCAATCTATAGTTTTCGTGGGCCATGATCCTTTGGCTCTCCTTTCATCTTGACATATTTAAAACATGATCATTAGATTTATTCTCTTTAAATAACCACCATTGATCTTATTCACCACTCAACTTTAAAATGCGACTCTCAAATAAAAGACATTTTGATAATAAAAAAATTCAATCTCCATCGTATGCAGCTTTCATAGTGCAGGGTCCACCAAGACATGCATCACAAGCCCACTATACTACTAGCCAAATACACAAGCCCACCAAATCTCAATGGGCTAGCAAGCTAATGCCATCTATCGCCCACATCATCATCGATCAATTCACAACAACGATGTGAATTGACCCATGGATCAATCATCTATTACCACATGTCTTAAGCTGACATCACCTTCCACTAAAAAATTTTGTCGCCATGTTGGTCCCACAATACATGTCATCATCTTCTTCCATCGCCTCACATTTTTTTTGGTCCCACTTGACACATGTCACTAGCCTATTATCCCATAAGGCTAAACGAGGACCCACCACATACTCAATAGGATGGCAGGGAGGTCGTTGATCTTCAAGGCTCAATCACAGAAGTTGATCAAGCTAGGGGAAAATAGTATGCATGCAACTTAGGAAACATTATGGTTATTAAGTATTTGTTGGGTTAGTAATGTAGACATTGAAAAATATCCTAAATGATATCATGCACTCGAATTAGGTATACCAACACTATTTCCTCCTAAAACCCATCCACTTTTCGCTTAATTGATTAAATTAGCCTAGCTATTTAATTAATTTCCTCATTTTCATATGTTAACGTAATCGATTTAATTAGGTTAATTCATCACCTTTCATGCTAACATTTCGTCTTATTAAATTAAGTACATCAAACTATTTAATTTAAATCCTTAAGTCTCCTTATTTAATTAAATAACCCTAAGTTATTTAATTAAATATCATTCCACCTTTCCCCCTTTTTCATTAAATCACTTTATTTAGTGAAAATCATCTGATTCCCCTAATTTTATAATTAAACCTTTGTTTAATTATCAATTACTAATTAATCTAATTCCCCCCACCTTGCAAGGGAATATTCCTCATTTGCACATTCCTCCAAAAGGAATATTCCCATGGAATATTCCTTCCCCTTTCTTTTGCATATTAAAACTTTTTTTTAATTGCTAAATTAACTATTTTTCCCTCAATATTCTCTTTCCTCACTCATTTGAAAGAGGGGAATATTCCTTTTCTAGCAAACTTATTTGACTTCTTGAACAAGCTAACTTGTGACCTCTTGGGCAAGTTGAAAGTGTATTTGTTTGAACAAAAGAGAACCCTTGATTAAATCCCATCATTGATTCTCATTTGTTGATGAGAATCCATGATCCATGCCTCCAACTTCTTCCATCCTTGACCATAGATTAACCTTTTTGATCTCAACCCTTCATTTCTCATTTGCTTTCCTGTAAATAGGTCACTATTTGAAGACAAATGGATCCATCTTTTTTAGAGAAAATTTATGTTGTTGAAATCACTCACACTCACACTCATTTTTAGCATTTTTCTCAATATAATTTTAGCTTAAATACTTGCATTAATTAGCTTAGCTTCCATTAATGGCTTCCATGGCAACATAGATGCATACATTTAGCTTGTTTATTAATTAGGGTTTCAATCTTTTAGTTTAGAATCCATCTAGATTAGCTTTGCATCCACACATTTTAATCATTTTAGCATAAATCATATTAATATAGCTTGCATCAGGATCATTCAACTTTAAATCATGTTTTCATACACATATATCAATGGTTTCATTAGTTTTCTTCAATGAAACTGATTGAAACAAGCTTATTATCCCTGGGATTGGGAAAGGGTCATCGTTCCACATCAACACGAAACCACTCCCACAATAGGATTAGTGTCAAATGGATTAGAGTAGGTGTTTTGAATCTTTCGTAGTTTAGTATGCTTAGTTTTAATGGATGTTTGGTTTAATTTTCATTTGATTGATCTTGTTGAGATTGATGTTAGTTGCTTAATTATGCTTTGATTCTTCATGGATCAAGTGTAATCAGCCCATACTACATCTCGAACGCAAGGGAATCTCCAAAGAATTGATCAAGGGAATCCTTTCAATCAGTGGACTCAAGGTCCTAATATGCCCTTAACATCACAAAATTTAACAGTACCACCCTCATCTTTACCATTTATCACCCAAACCATGCAAAATCAAATGGGACCTCAAACTTACATTCTTCCATCCCAATCCACTATCTTACAAGGAGTGTTAAACCAAGGGAATCCACAACCTCTCATCAACCATCTACTACCCAATCAAGGCATCAACACCCAAAATCCATCATAGATGTCCCAACAACCCACTGATCCTACATTGCAAGTGCATGCCTTAGCTTTATAACACACACAACATGCTTATCAATAAGCAGTCTAACAACACCAAAAATAGCAAGTAGCCCTAGTAGCACAACAACAACAACAAGCACAACAAGTAGCCCTAGCAACACAACAACAAAAACAAGAATAACAAGCAGCCCTAGTAGCAAAACAACAACAATAACAACATCAAGCAGCTTAGTAACACAACAAGCAGCCTTAGTAGCCCAACAACAACAACAAGCTCAAAAATATGCCCAACAACAACAATTGCTCACAAAACAAAAACAATAGGTTTTATACTATAACCCTCAACAAAACATCGTCAACCCGAACACATAGGGAACATATACACCTACATCATCATCACTTTATTCTACCCCACCATACACACCATATAACACATCATCATATCAAAATCCTACGTACAGTTCATCCACCATCTCACCATATGCAACATATGTTCCTCCACCTACTCTAACAGATGATATGTCATTGAAACTCAAGGCATAAACACAAGAAATGCAAGACATCAGGATGGGAAAAATGAAGAAACCTCATACATAGAACCTATGCCCATATCCATTTGATCAAAACATCGCAATGGTATCATTCCCTCTTGGTTTTGAAATCCAAAAATTTGACAAATAAAAAGGAAGAGGAAGTCCTATGGACCATGTCAAAGAGTTCAATGTGATGTGTATGGAGGTCACCTATAATGTGTCCTATTTGATGCACCTCTTCCCCCAAATTTTAATAGGTCTTTCCATGGACTGGTTTTCTCAATTACTTCCAGGTATCAAAACTTTCCAAGAAGTCATTGAAAAATTCATAGATAACTTCTCCTTCAATCTTGACATGGATTTTAGCTTAGAGGAGTTATACACCCTCAAACAAAACAAAGGAGAATCTTTTTCCAATTTCTTGCAGCAATGGAGGCAAAGAGTGAGTAAAAGCAAGTGGCCAATTCTTGATGAACAACAAGTGGGGATCATCATAGCAAATCTCGATCTGAATCTATCCTTCCACTTGAAGATACGACACATCACATCTTATGGCGAGCTTGTCCTTAGAGTCCTTAACATCAAGAGAGCTCTAATATCACATGGAAATACTCAAGCTTACAAAGACAATCACCCATCAACCAATTCGAATGACAAGCCTCATGTTTGGGCTAAAAACAAGAACATATCGAATGATGGGGTGGTAGATGCTAAGGTGGTCCTAAGGGCTCCTATGCCAAACAAAAATCAAATAGCTAATGTTCAACCAACCATGCAACAAATAACACCGCCACAAAATAATCAAGTTAACAGCATTGAAATGCAACAAAGACAAACACCTAACAAGAACAACTATCCAAAATGCAAGTATACCTAGTTATTAGAACCTATTGAGACCGTCATAAAGAAATTGGTAGATTCAAACCTATTAACACTTCCAAACTTTGAAAACTACCAAGAACCGTAGGATAAACCGCCCTAGTACAATGAAAAATATCTTTGTGATTTTCACAAAATCAAAGGACATAAGACAACGAACTACATGCGACTTAAGAATATTATCCAGAATCTTATAGAAAGCAACACCATATTTGTTGAGGCATCAGCCAATAATTAGGATCTTAAGATATATAAGACCCCTATGCCTGATCATAGAAAAGGAAACAAAATTGGAAAATCAAAGGATTATACAAACGTACAACATACCTATTCCAATTTAGTCACTTCCTGTGATAGCATCATTATTGTCATCACCATCAAAGGACATAGTGTGGAATGTGGAGTCACCACATGTGGCAAGGTCACCATCCAAGGAATCCCATCTCAATCTAGGGCACAACCTACTTTTCCAAAATCAAATCCTAGCAAGTACAATCTCCTAGACCAACTTAAAAAGACCCCCACACAAATATCAATCTTGGAACTATTGAGGCTATCACCTGCACATAGGGAAATCTTAGAGAACAATTTGTCAGTCATCTATCCCTGAGGATATAGATACCAAACAGTTTCAAGCTATGGTAGGGCATATCACTAATCATCTCCTTACCTTCTCAGAACAATTCCTACCTTCACAACCATCTCATAATCATGCTTTACACCTTGAGATCATCATTCATAAGAATAAGGTTAAAAGAGTCGTAGTAGATGAAGGTGATGGGTTGAACATTTGCACCCTTCAGTTGATCAAAAATATAGGTTATTTAGAGGATACTATTAAGAAGACAAAAAGCACCACCATTAGGGCATATGATGACCAAGAACGGGTATCACAAGGCATCATCGCACTACCCATCCAAGTGGGCCCCCTCATCTCAGAAACTACATGCCAAGTGTTAAACCTTGATCTTCCCTACAACATTCTGCTTGGTCGACTATAGATCCATGCCCTAAAAGATATAGCTTCAACCTACCATCAATGTGTAAAGTTTCCTTTCAAGGGTAGAGAAGTTACCATCCATGGAGATATTGATCCTTTTTACTACTACAAAAATCTTGAGGCCAAGTTCTATAAGATTCCCCAAATACCCAAGAATGATGAAGGGCCTACACCTTCTACCTCATTTTTTGACCCATCATCCCTTTCATCTGCCTCAGAAACAAAAACATCCATTGTATAGAGCAAACCCGACATCATAGCAGTGATCTAGGATGATGGTTGTGGAAACTACAAGCTAACAAAGGATACTTTTGTATTGAGAGAGTTACCTCTTTCCCCCAAATCTCATGGGAATCCCACATCTAGCAATAATTTCCCTGAAACTATCAAAATGGTAGCTACTACCTTCACCAATGGGGGGACCTGAACAAAGAGGATGTCAACGAGGAGGATATCTCTAAATTGCTCTATCAAGATGAACAACATGTCCTCATTATTCCCATGGAAGATGACAACAAAGGCTTGCAACTAATGAAGGGCATGGGGTATACCAAAAATGAGAAACTAGGAAAAAATGACAATGGTTTGCTAGAACCTATCGAAGAAACATCCCAAGAATATTGGCCTAGGTTGTACTACTAGCAAGGTTGCCCCTTTTGGAAAAGGTACTTCTGCTAAACAGGTTGAGACTTCCTTTTGGTTACCAACATCACAGAATAATACCCTAGATGAGTTCCCTCTTAATGTTGCTAACCTATTTGATAATAACTCTCTATTCATGATATCTACATCAACCTTCACCCCAAGCAACCAACCAAATGAAATATGCCTAGTATAACCTCAACTCATTGACTTGGACCAACAAGGACCACCGATTCTAGATTTATTTGAAAATGATGAAGCGATCTCAGAATTCATGGGACTTTGTGACAACTTACCATGGTTAGTCACAAGGCTAGTTTTTACATAAAGCTCGACACAAGGGCATACTATAGGGAGACGATTGAATCCTTTAGTCACAAAATGGATGACATGTAACTAACTTGCAAATATTTGAGTGAAAACCACATCGTGGCACTTACTAATCCTAAAATAGTAAAAAAAAGGACATATCTAAGGTTCCCAAGGATGAGGGATTCAATCTCCCCCTAAGCACAATGCATTCAGAGAAGTCAATAGTCTTAGCAGAAAAGGCCACTCCAGTCAATGTAGGAACAAAAGAAGCACCCGAGATCAATTTCTATGTTGAATCCTTGTTGGATGAAGAACAAAAGAGCCTAGTAGCATTCCTAAAAGAGTAAAGAGCTAACTTTGCATGGTCATACATAGATATTCCAAGGCTCAATCCAGAAGTGGTTGTGCATTATCTAGCAATCTATCTTGAAGCAAAACTAGTGAAGCAAAAGTTAAGAAAGATGCGCCCTCAAATAGCTCTCTTGGTGAAACTTGAGTTACAAAAGCTTCTTTACGTTGGATTCCTCCGACCAATAGATTATCCTGAGTTGGTTTGTAACACCCCGCCTGGGAATCTATAGAATGAAGCAAAAAGTAACAAAATAATCAAACATTTTAAAAAAAAAAACATTTGATTACATTAAGTGTACAAAAGAAACATATACACAAATTTTCTTAGGATTCCAAGACAATGTTACATAAACATTTACAAATAAGAACCTCACAACATAATATCAAAGTCATATAACATAAGGACATATCATATTCATGAATGATCCAATTTCATATACTTTATAAAATCAAGTTACATAACCAGATTACATCAAGTGAGATTATAATAAATATCGTATCAACATAATATCATTACAAAAGTTATCTCATAGACACCAAGAGAATATACAATAAATATGAAGAACATATCACATTTGTCAGCCTCGTTCATGAGTACGCTTAGCGTCCAACATCACGAACAATGTAGAATCAGGAACCTGTCCCACGAACAATGTTATCCAAGAATAGCAACATCTGTAAGAGGACCCAATGGAGGAAATAGCATAGTTTCCTCCCAACCACATGGTACCCGAAGGTCCACTCCCTCTGTGCTAGGAGATAATATCAAGTCCACATGTCAATCAAACATACAAGAGAATAGGACATAACATCACATGGCTGACAATCACATGATGACATGATAGTATCAAAATCACATAATTACTAACAAAATCTCAAAGGAAACAACAATACAAAAGGTGACTCTACATAAGAGACCACAAAACTTGTATAAGGATAAGAGTGTCATCACACAGTTGTTCTAGGTTACCCTGGTGAATCTTCCTAGATTATTGGCTCGTGTCATGAGTTACCTTGGAAATCTCTACCGATTCTCAGCCCCTAAACAAACTTATGTGGAACCGAATCACTTTTCAAGAGGAAAAAGTGATCGACTAAGCCATTCTAGGCCATCTCAACCTACCCTTAATCTATGTAAGCATTAAGGTGTTAGGTGAGGTAAAACAATAATCTGAGTTATTAAGTGAATACTACCCAACCCCTAGCAATTTAAGTTTAAGGTTTCCAATGGATTAATTAATTTTGATAGGTTACCCTGTAACCTCTTAGGGTTCTGACCCCTAACAAAAGCCACTCTTCCCACATACAATAACACAACATCATCTACAAGGACAACCATCATGCACAATAAAACAAAGCCAAGAATGTATACATCTCAATCAAGGCAGAGACCATGTAATTTCCAAAATACCTCAAAGCTAACAACAATTTGTGCAAGGTTATGCCCCAAGTGAAATCATTGTAATCGAACAACCATAATACAAGCATTATACACTTTACCATAAAAATTACATTTCCTAGCCTCTAGAAGCTAAAGAACTCATAACTCGAAATTTTTCTCAAAGATTATAAACAATAAACTATTGTTCATCATATACTATTATCAAGACTTCATGGATTAGAAATCATTAAAGATAATTCATTGTCACTATCAATTGTCCTATTATTTTTATTCTATCATAAATGAAATACATCTATGATCATTCCTCATAAAGAATAATATAAATTTTTACTCAATAACATATAAGAGAAAATCAATTTAAATATATATAGCTTATTACATGTATTCACAAATACAATCGAAATCAGATTGCACAATACATCTCTTTAAACTTATAATTATCAATACATAAATAAAAGAATCTATTAACATTTGTATAAACTCTTAATTGTAGTTATCTTTAATCATAGTATATGCACCATACATATAAAATTCAATTAAGAAAAGATATCTAAAAACAAGGATCAAATAGTCAGCACGCCATGCAATCATATCAAACTTTAAGTTATCAAAATAATTTCCTAAAAATAAATAGAAACTTCAGATGGCTAGGCATGCACCATGAGGAATACACACCATGCAAACAATATTAACCATTCTATAGGTCTGCAACTATCATGAAAGCTATAAACAATATCATAGATAGTTTGGCCCTTGAAATATATAAAAAATTTAAATTGAACATAGAAAACAAAGGATGGCACACCATATGTATTTCAAATGTATGTTTTCCAAACTTAAAATTATCAAAAGAATTATTTAAACTAAATAGAAATATTACTCTCTTTGGCGTTGAAATGGAGAGTCACACAAAGAATCACTCATAGCCAATAGTTTTCAAGAACCTACATACCTATAACAAGAATGATTTCCCCTAATTAAGGAATACACATTATGATTAATATTGTCAGGAATTATTTCAAATTAACAGGTAGTCAATTTTTAGCACAATCGATTGAATTCATATTAATATCATAAGGTTTAAATAACTAATAGTACAGTTCCAAATATGTATCAAATGATTGGAGAGTAATGATAAGGGAGGAGATGGGATGGTGGTTAAGAGCTGATCAATTTATTAAGATTAAGATTACAGGTGGCACTATAGAGATCTCAACCTGTTTGATTTCAAACATACATATCTTCCAAAGACTAACTCATGCAAGGAGAGGGTACAGCTTGAGACAAACAAATACAGGCTACAAGAAGTATTATACAAGATTTATCATCAACAGGGCAGTGTCCAAACTTGGAGGAGTCCATTAAATATTTTGCATGAAAGAAGGAAGATAAAGCTATAATTAAATTAACAAAAAGATTGCACCATTGGATCTTAACAAGGAAGTTCTCCAAACCCAAAAATTAAATGAAGTGTGCGGCCAAAAAAAAAATTTATTTCCAAAAACTATTACAAGAGAAATTGTTCTAAAAGAAGTAAACCATTTTCAGACATTGAAGAAATAAACAATCTCTTTTAACAATTGTAAAATGTTACTGAATCTCTCTCTCTAAATTTGTTTCATCGTTGTTTTACTTTTCTTTTCTTTTTTTAAATCTAAAAACTCTTCCCTTCTTTTTTTTTGTCATGTGCAAATTTAGCGAAATAATTCTTTTCCCACAACCAAATAAACATTTCCAAATGGATAACTTTCAAGCAATCTTTTCAGAAAATACAGATAAAAATATTGCAAAACGAGAAGGGAACTTGTTTTAAAAGCTCGAAAGCTGGTCTAGAAACGAAATCTAAAGCTTTCGTTTATCCCGTTCAAAACACCACAACTTGATGAAGAAATCTGAACAATTTGATCCCCAAAAACATTTCTACAATCAAAATTGTGATAAAAAGAACTTCTCCAGAAAACTGTTGTGCATTATTTTTCCAAAAACACTACCATGAAAACCTTTTTTTTTAGCAAATTGTCATGAATGAAATTGCACACACAAAATCTTTTAATGCATTTTCAATTAACTCAAAGTTATAAAACTTAACTGATTGTCAGTCATGCAATTAAAATTGATCAATCAGTTCTAATTATATGTTTACTCAAAATAACATTTTCAACTCCAAATCCAAATTCTATAACATGTTGAAAACAACCTCTTTTAAAATATCTACTTTTCACATAAATCCAGTTTGCACAATTAATTCAACAATTGCATTTAAATAAATACCTTTTCATAAAATTAACATTTACTTTTTAAATAAATAACTTGTTTAATTTAATTTAATAAATCAAACCATAGTCATAATTATTTAATTTGACATCTTGACAAAATCACATTTAATCAAATAAATTAGCAAATAAACCATTTAACTAAATTAATTAATTCCCAAACAAAACAACACAAACAAGATCGACACGACGGGACTAGATGACAAACAACAACGGGTGACAAACAAATACTCGTTCAATGAAGAAGGATAGCTAAAGATGAGGACCTGGCACTATCTCTGAATCAACATATTTTCCATTGGGTTATGGCACGCTCAAACCTAATAAGCAGGTGGAGTCGATGCATGTACCTACAAACTGCATAAAACTACACTATCAACCATACCAACATATATCAACAAACGCACCGTAAAGAAGAGTCGCAATGTAGCAGGGTACTCAAATGAGTAATGCTACATTGTCTCCTTCACCAAGACTAACAAGAATCATTATATCATAAACAACAATTACATCATGATAACCTCGATAAAAGCTCAGAAACAACATTACATCATAACACACATGAATCTATCATAATATCATCACGCAAACATAATCAAATGATCAAGATGTCAAATGTATCATCAACACGGTATAAAAAACAACATAATGTCGAAATCATAACTAAAAATAAACAGCATAGTATCAAAAGCAACTAAAGCAACTATCAATTGAACAAAAAAACTGAATCCAAGTGTCGCAACTAGAGGGACACTACAGGGTTTCAAACCTGGTACCAGTCTCCAAACCCACTGGGGGCATCAAAATATGCATTGATTTCAGAGATTTGAACAAGGCATCACTAGTAGAATTTGGAAAATAAATGACTACGTGACTATAACTTTTAGTCACATGACAAAATTTTAGTCATGTGACTAACACTAGTAGTATTTAGAAAATAAATAACTAATTTAGTCATTTATAAGTGACTAATTTGGTCATCGGGTAAAATCACAACTAAATGACTACATAAATGACTAATATCAAACAAATAAAAATGACTAATATTAGACAAATAAAAATGACTAAATAAATAACTAAATAAATGTGCTCATTATTAAAATCTTGGCCATACTTTTCATTTTAATAAGCATACTCTAAAACCTTCGTCAAGACCTTATTTTGAATCATAGCCCGCCATAATAATAAAATATTACAAATAAAATTACTAATAAATATTTTTTGTGGAATAAATATTTTATTTTTTGGTGTCATCATATGAACACCAAAGTTGCTTCTAAATTGAGGAAAAACCACCAAATTATAAAAATTAATGAAAACCATAAGAGAACCTAAAAAACTAAAACCCAAAAACCTTGAAAAATAAAAAAATAAGCAAAAGGAAGAGAAAAAACAAAAAATAAGAATAAACAACCAAATAATCTAAGAGGAAAAAGTACCATTTTTTTTTATAAGCATAATTTTCATTTTAATAAACATACTCTAAAACCTCCATGAAGACCTTATTTTCAATGTAGGCCGCCAAAATGGAGCAGTGAGTCAAAACTTGTAGCCCGCCAAAATGGAGCAATGAGTCAAAACCTTATTTTCAAGGTAGCTCGCCAAAATGGAGAAGTAAAGCACGCCTGATTTTGGGTTGCAACCTCTGCCCATTTTTCTGCATCGGACACGATTTGTGCAGAATCTTGTGGTTTCCATGGTTTCAATTAATTTTACTTTTCAAATCTATACGCGGTCAGGCCATATGATCCATACGATCCATTCTTTTTAATAATTTTACTAGCTGCTTGTTGACTAATAGTGATTATCTTTTTTTTTAGGCTAATTATGGAAAAGCAAATCCATCTTGTGTTGTAAAAGTTAAGGATTTATATAGAGAACTTGGAATCAAGGTCTGTTTATTCTTTTCTTTTCTATTATGAGATGTTAAAAGTGATCTTTTCTTTTCAAAGTTTCCACTATCAAATTGCATAGTTCACAGGAGAAATTACTTTTATCTATAAAAATGATATTAAGGGACATGTAGATTGAGTTGTCTATACAAATTTCATAATTTGAACTCTTAAAATTAGCTTCCACTTTCTAAGGGGGCATGCAAATCACTTTTGAAGTTGAGTGTAAAAAATAGAGTAGCACGTAAAGAAAAAGGATGAACAATAATAAAGTGAAAAGTGGCTCTTCTTATATCAACCATGTAGAGTACAATGAAAGGAGTGCACAGATGGTAGGGGTTTATTGTTTACAGTGCAGTGGAACAGTAGTTTAGTTGTACAATAGATGTCATCCTACTTTGTTTGAGAACTCTTACTGAATTCCCAAAAATAGGAGTTCCCAACTGACGCCAACAACAAGAGCTGATTCATAGGCCATACGAAAAACTCTAACTTTTTGGCTCCCCTTTGATACTTTTCTACATACTTCTAGATTACATCTTTATTATTAATATGGACTGGAAGGGTTGAAAGGGCACATGTTAGTCTTTTCCATTTATTGGGCAATAAAGAGTTTGAAGTGACTGAAAGAATCAAATGTAGCTCTTTACTCTAGATCCTTTATTCTCATTCAGTTATTAATATATCTAGATATGAACCATGATGACTTAAATCAAAACTAGAAGAAATCTCATTAAAACTACAAGAAGAGATCAATGATTAGATGAGTCATGGAAATGAAACCAACTCCATAAGCCACAACAAACAAAATATGCAATGCAAATGAGAATACATGCCTTCAAAGGAGTTGTCATGGATAAAGAATCATCCTCCCTTAGATCTCTTGTGAGAATTCCTGAAAGCTCTTCAGTTATCCACAATATCCACATGCTATGAGCCCTGATACAAAGATTGTGCATAGTTCTTCTTAGTTTATTCAATTTGGTGCTATTATTTTAATCTTGTGATTCAGGCTTCAAACCAACCCCCCTCATTAGTATTTGTCTTCCATAACTGTCTAGAAGAGGGTAATCAAAATTAGTTCTAGAATATCTAAAACTCAAAGATCCTTTCCCTCAAACTGAAGCTTTGTTCTTGACAAACCAAAGCTGATACGAGCCTAGAACTAGTGGAAGGGAAGTTGAATGAAAACTGAGAGCAACTAAAATCCTTACTAAGAAAAGTGTGCTTTCCACTATAACTGTGGGTTCTAGTGTATCCTTATTCATTTTTTTTGGCATCTCCTCATTTTTCATTTCTTGATAGAGAGCTTCTGAAAGATGTGCAAGATGTTCTTCAATCTCAACAATCAGTGTTGAGATAAAATGGAAGCATTGCTCTTGCAAATAAGGTGCTAAATCATTTATCCTTGAAGGAGATTTATCTGCATGAAGAAAAATTAGGTCTTCCATAATATTCTTGGACCCCTCATCTATGGTATATTTTATTTGACTAACCTTAGTTCCAAAATAAGCGTTAAGGAAACCAAACCAATCTTCATCATTTGTCATCATAAATCTAAAACTCAACCCAGGTAAATTGACACTTTTTAGGTCCCCTCTCTTGACAAGCCAACCCTCACTAGTAGTTAATTTGTACAAATGGGTTTCAACGTCTTTGTAACTTTCCAGAGATGTAAGTATGGCTTCAAGGCATTTATCAACCTTAACTCTCTCACGCAAATCTGCAAATCCATCAACTATTATTTATTTCATCCTACTAACAAACAATCTTTCAAAAAGTTCATCCCACAGACTCTTTGAGTGCTTCAAAAAAATCTCACACACGCATTGGCATGGAAACTCAACATTTGAACCAAAAACCATTTTTAGCCACTCCAAGCTCCCTTCAAATGCATTCAGACTATCCAATGTTTCTCTGATCAATGTCTCATTCTCTGCAAGTTCCTTGCCACTTTTCACAAGATCAAGCAAATACTTTCCCCAAAGCCTATCCGTATAGAGAATATCATCTGCACATGTCTTAAGCCACGCTAAGCAAGAATCTAATATAAATTCACTCTACAAAATCATCATGGTAGCTTGTAGCTTCTCTCTATGATATTTCCACAACTGCACCTCATTGTATGGGTTTGGAATCCCACCAAACAACTGTGATTTAGTTGGAATTGCCAACACAATCTTATAAAAAAGAGGCAAATCATTTAGAACCTCCAAGAAGAGTTCCCCAGCCTGACATAGTGTTTACCTATATGAATCTTACCACATTACAGAAAATGGAAGTGACTGCCCCCACCTTATCGGTCTATCGACCGGACGTGTCTTCTGGTTCTAGCGATCTATCGACGGTTCTATTTTTCATCGGCGGGACGAAGTCTCCTATTCCCACAATGGTCCTATGGAGATGTCGTACGACATCCCCATCGGACCATCGAGGGAACAAGAGACCTCATCTTGCAGATAGAAGATCCTCACACCGATGAAAAAACAAAACCGTTCCAATGACGACATCCCCATCAGACCATCGTGGGAATAGGAGACATCGTCCCGCCAATAGAAGATCCTCATGTTGATGAAAAAATAGAACTGTTCCACCGACGACATCCCCATCAGACCATCATGGGAACAAGAGACCTCATCCTGCCGATAGAAGATCCTCATGCTGATGAAAAAACAAAATCACTAATGCATCGCTGGAACCAGAAGACATGCCTGGCCAATAGAACCCTTGGTGTGTGAAGTCTTCTATCCATTTCTATCAAAATTAAGCAAATGGAGTTTAGGGGTTTTGTTTCATATGATATGGAAAATTTTGTTTGGAACCAAATAGATTTGAATGGGTGTTTCAAACTCAATAAAATCTTGTTTAAAACAGCCCAACATGAAGACAAGTGTACTTAGAAGATTGGGATTGCTTTTCTAATCATCATGATTTGGTTTAGAGCTAGTAAATTAAAGCAAAATGGTGATAAAGAATAACAAGGCATGGGCATAAAATGTGTCAAGCTGTTTTGGGAAAAACGTGCCTTAAACATTAGAGATCTTCAAATTTGGGAAAATATTTTGAGAGGTTCCTTGCAAAATCCATTTTGTGCACATTCTATAATCAATCATTTCATTATATGAGATGACATCTCTTTGAGGCATTCTATCAAACAATTCAGGTATTTTATCTATGATTCCACATCTTGCATATATTGTCTACCAGAGCATATCCAACTATAACATCCAGGTATCTTTTTAATTCCTCTATCTTTTATCAATCTCTTTACTATTTGAACCTCGTACAAATGTTTTAGAGAAGAGCATAAGTTGCAGCATTTTTAGGATCCAACTAAAAATATGAGTGGTTGATCAACCATGCACACCTAATGATCAACTATATACGTAAATTGTAATGCAATAAGGGTTACTAACGTGTGAATTATGTGCAGCCCTCATCCACTAAACCTGCATGACTGCATGCACCTAGAACCCAAGCAAAGATTACAATGTTAGGATGTGTTCCAGAGTGCTTCATTAATTCAAATATTTTGAGAGGTTCCTTGCAAAATCCATTTTGTGCACATTCTGCAATCAATTATTTCATTCCATGAGATGACATCTCTTTGAGGCATTATGTCAAACAATTCAGGTGTTTTGTCTACGATTCCACATCTTGCATATATTGTCTACTTAAGCTAGTTTTTCCTATAGCTATTATTTGGTGTTTTCAATGTTGTAGAGTTAGATTTTCCTATATGCCTGAATGTCTTTTTTTCATAAAATCAAGTTTATACTATGCTCCCTCAAGTTTCGGGGATGGGGACGACAAGGGATGGTAGGACGTGTTTTTGGTATGGGGCTACTTTTGGGTCATTTTTTAGGGATGGTAGGGGATGGCTATAAAAAATAGGGTAATTTTTAAAATTATAGAGAAATTTCAAGTATTCATATCAGAACATTGATAAAGCATTCATCATAGGCATCGTAGAAGATTAATACATAAGATTAGACTTGAATTGAGATTTCACATAACAGTTGACAAACAAAGTAACAAAATTTAAATTCTTTTATTATCAATGTGCATACATATTAAATAAGAATTATAACAAAATGCTCAAAGGCTTCAAGTTTCAACTATAAAATGGAAAAAACATAGAAAATATATGGTTGTCCCTAATTAGCAGATGCAACTGGTAGGTCTGTATCAAAATTGGAGCTCAATTTTGTGTCACTGTCAGATGCAAAGATAGGGAGAATTTTCCAGGTCCCCCAAGTCCCTGAAACATTTCTGGGACGGGGAAGGGGATACCAAGGTAGAGGACGGGTCCCCATGGAGCACTGAGTTTATATGGTTTGGGGTTTCAAGGTGGGGTTTTACCTGACCATAGAAAACCCCTGTGGTTGGGATAGAGGTATACACCCCTCTTGTTGATTACACCTTATCATCTACTAAAGACCTCTGGTTGACTCCTGGCAATGGTACTGTGATGGTTTGAGGGGAAAAATAGTAACAGAGGTCATTGTGACAGTAAAGTGGAGGTTGGTATGTACACTATTTAAGTCTTGTAAGATTCTAACCTGGAATCTAGAGTCACCAATTAGGAAAACCCTAGTTTGAGCCTTCATAAAAGAGTTTGCAATACCAATACATAAATGTAAAAATTTATTTTATTTTTGACTTGTACATCTGAATAGCTCTATTTCTTCTTGAATTAAACATTTAAAAACTGGTGCAGGAGCATTGAGGTATTTGTGAAATGTTGATTCATGGAGGTCTTAGGTCAGTTTGAGTTTTGAGTCTAGAAGTCATTAATAAGGTCATTATAGAGCAATTCATATTGTAAGCATGTGTAGGAATAATAAAGAGTGTTGGAGGTAGTGGCAGAGCTGTGAGAGGTTGGTAATTTCATTTTTCAATAAACCCTACCCCAAGCTAGTGTAAAGTGAGGGTTTTTAGTTACAAAGGTTAGATTTTAGTTTTCCCATCTAAAAATTGTTGAGTGGTTCATTGTGAGATAAAGTCAAAAATCAGGGTCTGCATACCTACTAGATGAGTTGAAGAGTTTTTGCAAAGGAGTGATTTGGAAGAGTTTTGTATATCAGTTGGTTGGTTGAATCAACTTGTTTTGTGATGATTTGTTCAAATCCAAATTGCTTTGCATCAAAAACTTTCCAGCATATTGAAGCTTGATGGGAAGAAGGGTCCATTGAGAGAACTCAAGGGGTGTTACTTGCTAGGAGGAGAGAGGTTGTGGAGTACTTGTTGGCTTGAACAAGTGACTGAGCTCACCTTCCTTGTATTGAAGAGGATGTACCAGGTATGTTTTTCCTCAATCAGGATTAAATTATAATTGATGGTTTTGTGATGAGATGGTGTTGATGACAAATCATATAACTATGATAGTTGAAATTATTTTGGTGGTCATATGACATTCTTTTTTAGAACATTTATAAAGAAAGTATAGATTAAAGTTTGTTGTGCAGAAGTAGTGAGTAGGCTACATTCCTCTGCTTGCCTCAAATCTTGATTTGAGTGACGAGGACAAAGGTATAATGCCTTATGTTACCTCACACTTGTTCCTTTTGTTACCTCACACTTGTTCCAGTCATGTAACCACCTTGATGATTGTTACCTCACCCATGTTCCGGTCATGTATTTACCTTGATGACTGACTAACTTGTCTTTAGGGCTTACATCTTACAAGAAAAATGAAGGCCCTTTGACCTTTTAGATCATCTGTGATAATTTAATTACATCAACAAAAAACCATGGAAGGATTTAAGTACTTAGGGTTTTGTTGAAGATATCACTGTACTATTTGAAGATTTTGGTCTATACCTATTTTAAGCCAAATGTTATGCTTTTGGCCTTGAGATTGAGTGGGACTCTCAAAACTTACATTTTTTGGTCCTGACAACAAACTTTTAGTATGATATGGTTAAGATGGTTTGATTGATAATTTGAGAACAACAAAGGATAAGCCTCAATCTTTTATGTAATTTAAAGATTGGAATATATATTATTGGGCAGGACAACTTAAGACCTTAGATTTGCACCAATTATATATCAGCTAGAGACCTGACCTATACCTCATGTAACTCTCCATGATTGTAAATATGATCTTCAAATTAGAAATATATACATTCTACGCAAGATTTATTGGTTTAGTGGATACTTAGGGAATGTGTAAACATGATAGTGAATACCATGAACTAGTTAGCTTTATCTACTAGTTACTTTTGATCAACTAAGGACATTTATATTTCAATTTTAAATAAAATTTCAATATTGAACTTCAAAATTTAGACAATTGCCACTTGCACTGCACATAAATGGAGGTGCCCTTTTAACACATTTCTTTGATTATGCTTTCATCTCCTTTCAAATTTGAGTATACTAACTTATTTTGAAAAACAAATTGATTTCAATGTTCTATCCCATGGCTCAGTTCTTTCTTTTGTGTTGAACAAAAATCAAACACTAAGCTTCAGTGTCATGTTGGATTGTCAGAAAGCTACAATGTAAAAATAGCTTCTATAGAGTCTTCATTCTATTCTATCTTTGCAACTCTGTTCTTTCCAAATTTATTTTTACATACTAACAGTGACCATGAAAAATTATTGCAGGAGTGGGAGGTTATTCTTACCTATATGAGCCACTTTGGTGGGTAGGCATGATTACCAGTAAGTGCTTATTACTTATTAAATCAGGTTTAGGTGACAACTGGAGAATATTAATGTTTGACAATTGACATAAATTACTTGCATTCAAACTATTAATTTCCTTATTCACAATCTTTTTTGAGATTATAGTTGTATGGCTAGAGAGTTTATATATTCATTATTTTCAAAATTCACAATTTATCTACAGTGACTTCACTACCAGTACTTAACAACTATTTTAGAATAAAAAAATTTACTAATAATTACATTCATTGTCTTTTACGAATAACTACTAACTACCCTGAAAACCAAAAACTCCTTTTCATTGCCCACATTTTTGTAATACCCCCAAAAACTAACTACAAATAGCCAAAAAACTCAAATTCATGGCAAAGGATTATGTTAACTGGAGATTTGCAAACGAGCTACTCGCCATAGTTTCCATAGATGTCTTGTTCTTCTTCCTCTTCCTCTGAGGTCGCTACTCCAAATTCTCCAGCTGCTCCAACTTCAACTGCTTCACTTCATCCTTTTCCTTCTTTACCAATGCCTCAACCTCTATTAATTCCACAATCAATTTCAGAGCCTCCCACTTGTGTGCTACTCCCTCTCTCCATCTGGCTTTACATTTCACTTATGGCCATTTCACAAAGGGTACATATTTGAATGTTTCTTCATCCTCTTCACTTTCAATTCCCTCACTGATATCCATCCCAACTCCCGAAATCATCTATTCCAACAGTGAGTCCAAGTTGTTTAGATAATCCTTATGCACCAGTGTCTTCATGACCTTTTTCACAACTTCAATCAGCTCTTCCAAATCTAAACCCCAAGCCATTATGAGAAAATAAATGTCCAAATTAGTTTTGTACCTATGCATGATCTAGTTGAATCCTCTTCCCAGAATTAGTTGTACTGACTACACTAATCATTCATTGTTGTACAGGAAACACCCTATCAATCTCTTTACCGATGGTTCTCCATAAAAGTGTGAGAGTTGTTTCTTCATTTTAAGCGTGAAACCAGCCTCCATCACCTCTACAGTGATAGAGCCACCACCTCTTGTACACCATTTTCACACCTATTTTTTACCACAGTAGAGGAGCATCAAGTAAGTAATGCCTCAAGAATATAATGAAATAATGAAATGAAATAATTTAATAACTTCATTCACATTCATTTCCATAAATGTTCGGCATACATCAATCATCGCCTCCACTTGACTCCACACACTTCTCTCATTCACTTCAAGAATTAAAACTTGCAAGTACTCCATTTTAGAGCTCCCTAAATGCACCACCTATTTCAGTCTTGTCATCGGGGGAGAACATTAATTTCAAATATCTCAACAATGCCTCGGGATGTCACATCAGTTAGAATAATCATTATCACCATATCAGTGAGACTATTATTTTTATTCCACTGATAGCCACCTTCTCCACCGATGATCAACTTTCCTTAGGTCTATAGGTGGGATGCCAGATAACGTCACCCCAATGCACCCCAACTCCACCAATATACATTATGCACTTGATAATCCATGCTTATATCGGGCCATTAGAGGAATGCAAACATGTGTTCCACCGATGTTCATGTGTCACAGAGATGTGCTTACTTTTGTTGAATATGTTGGTCTATCAGGGAGAGCACCTTAGGAGTCATCCCAATAGGGTATTGTTACACTGATACTAGGTTATGAGTTGCTTTCATCGGGCCATTGGCAAGGCTATAATGGGGGTTTTTCCGATGAGGCATTGTTAGGCCAATAGTGCTAATTTTTATTTAGGGACGGGGAAAGATTTATGGAGCCTCATACTATTATGGTCTCATGCTTACTATTATTCTTTTGATATATTTTTTCCAAGTCAATGAACTATTTGACAAAATGCTTTGGTAGACATGTATGGAAAATGTGGTAGCATAGACAAGGCAGTGAACTGTTTGAAAAAATACCTCAAAGAAATGTGGTCTCATAGAATGCCATGACAAACAAATGCAATTGGTAGCTACTCCTAGTTATTAGTTATGCAATGTGAAGTAATTGCATAACTACTTAGGTTGACTTTGTAAAAACTATATTATTGTAATTGAAATTTTATCATCTATCAACATCTAGTTATTAGTTATGCAATGTGAAGTAATGCTTTGAGTTTGAAAGGTGTGCAATGCAATGTAATCAAAGATATGAATATAAACTACATAAATCTACTTTTTACAATTCATTAGTTAAACTCTTTATTTTATTTTCTCTTTATATCTCTAAGCTATGGAAATGCCTTTCAATTTCAAAAAAATATAGTTTTTATCTCTTGTTCTACAATTTTTTACCTCTTTTTTTTTAAATCCAATTTTTTTTGGATTTTTGAATGCATGGGGTTATGTTAGTAGTGCTCTCATATTGCATGTATGGTAATGTAGTGCTTATATGTGTGGCCTTTGTATCTGATTAGCATGAAGCTAATAGTAACATTGTAATGGTTTTTTAGTAAATTAGATTGATCATTGCAATTATTTTTAAAATTTCACTTTTGCAATTATTTTAACACACACATGCAAGTACTATTTATGTAATTAATGGTTGTTTTACTATGCAAACAAGGGTAATCATTACCTATGTAATATAATGTGTTATTTTTTTTCTTTTTTGTAGAAATGTATTGATAAACTCAAAAAAGGGGATAAAGTTAGGGAGTCAACTTGAAGACAAAATAGATGGAGTTGTTCGTCTAAAAGAGAAAGAGGGAACCTTCACATGATGGCCACTAAAATGTTTGTAGAAAATGACATAGTTGAACATGTTTATCATGTACTAGTTAATTAATGTTAGACATCTTGGCTCATTGTTTTATGCAGTATTTTGAATGTGTTGTTTAGGGGTCTTAATTATCATGGTGTATTTGAAAGAGTTGGAAACTCTTAGACAACTTTGACATTTTTTATTATATTTACATATATACTTTTAGACAACTTTGACATCTTGTAACTTTATATATATATATATATATTGCATTAAATTTTCTATTGCACATTACCTTTATTTATCATGATGTTGAATCAATCTTTAAATTCTAGCATATTGTAGCTTGTTTGTATATGTAATATTTTCTATTTATTTTTATATTTTAGTTCAAGTTTAATATTATGTTAGTTTTGCATTATAAAATTTATGGTACTCAATAAATTATTCATTTCATGACTATATTTACTACCAATTAATGGAAACCAGTAAATAAAAATGACTAAATATATGACTAAAGTAATGACTAAATTAATGATTAAAGTAATGACTAAATTAATTACTAAATATATGACTAAATTAATGACTAAATATATGACTAAATTAATGACTAAATATATGACTAAATTAATGACTAAATTAATGACTAAATTAATGACCAAAGTAATGACTAAATTAATTACCAAAGTAATGACTAAATAAATGACTACCATGGCTAAATAAATGACCAGTTAACAACAATCAATGACTAAATTAATGACTAAATTAACAACTAAATCAATGACCAAATCAATGACTAAAATAGTTTAGTCATAAATTTAGTGGTGTTATAAATGACTACAAATAAACCACTAAAATAGTCACGTGACTAAAATTAATGATTAAAAAATATGACTAAATAAATGACTAAATCAATGACCAAATCAATGACCAAATTAATGACTAAAATCAATGACTAAATAAATGACTAAAATTGTTTAGTCATAAATTTAGTGGTGTTACAAATGACTACAAATAAACTATTAATAGTCATGTGACTAAAGTTAGTCATTTATATGCAATTTTTAGTAGTTTATTTAGTCATATATTGTTGTTTGTGTACTAGTGCATGCCCAAGGGATGATTTCCCTCTACCTAACATTGACATCATCATGGACTTAACAGCTGGGAATAAAATGCTATCACCCATGGATAGTTTTCAAACTATAATCAAATCATGATCGCTAAGGAAGATCAACACAAAATTGTATTCACTTGTCCATGGAGGACATATTGTTGGAACATGATGCCATTTGGGTTAAAGAATGTAGAAGCAACCTATCAAAGAGAAATGATCCTCATCTTTCATGACATGATCCACAAAACAGTTGAAGACTATGTGGATGATATTTTGGAAAAAGCAAAGAAAAGAAGTGAGCGCATACAATTCTTAGGACCCATCTTTGACAAACTTGAAGAGTACAAGGTATGGCTAAACCCGAAAAAAGTGTGTCTTTGGGGTTACATCAAGAAAGCTTCTTGGTTATATCATCTCAAAAAGAGGGATAGAAATTGATCTAGGAAAAGTGAAAGCCATTCTAGACATGGAACCACCACAAACATTGAAGCAAATGAGAGGATTACAAGGAAGATATCAGATAAAATCCACCCTTCTTCACATCTTCTCTGTAAAGGAATAACTTACAAATGGGACAAGAAGTGTGACAAAGCTTTCCAGTAGATCAAGGACTATCTATTGACACTGTCAGTGCTCATGCCACCAATACCAAACAAACCATTGATCTTATATATCTCAACAACATCAACAACACTAGGTGCTCTTTTAGCACAAAATGATGAAAACGAAAAAGGAAAGAGTCATTTATTACATTAGCAGAACCTTGGTGGACTATGAGATGAACTATTCATCCATCGAGAAAACATGATTAGCATTGGTTCTTGCTTCAAAAAAGTTCAGACACTACATGTTGTCACATCAAATCAAACTCATTGCAAAGATCGACCCATTGAAATACCTATTATCTAAAGCAACTATAACTAGGAAAATGGCCAAGTGGGTGATGACCTTGACTGAATTTGACATAGAGTATGTGGAGTGCAAGGAAATCAAAGGACAAGTGATCGTAGATCAATTAGCAGAGGCACCTATCTATGCAAAGAATCCATTAATATATGAATTCCTAGATGAATCAGTATTTCTTGTCAATACAACAAGTCAATGGAAGATGTACTTTGATGGATCATTTACCCAACATAGATCAAGAGTGGGGATTATTTTCATCACTCCTCAAGGCGATTGCATACCAAAGTCCTACATGCTATCATTTTCATGTACTAACAACATTGTTGGGTATGAATCCCTAATCACATATCTAAGGATAGCAGTTCAATGGCAGATACAAGAGATGAAATTCTATGGAGATTCACAGATGGTTATCAACCAAGTCAATGATGACTACCAAACTAAGGGAAATAAGCTTACACCTTACAAGAAGATGGTAGAGAGTCTCAAGGACCTTTTATTAGACATAAATTTTGAGAAAATTCCCTACATGAATAACCGAGCAGCAGATGCTATGGAAATAATTAGATCACTATTAGACATGCCAAACAACATCCGTCAATACAAATTCTTGGTAGAACAACTTCTCGTACCAACAAAATCGTGAAATCTGAATTTGTGTGTCATTGTTGGTCCTAGATCCCCGTGGTATCATGACATATTTACCTACCTAATCAAAAGAACCTTCCCATCTGATATCACCTCCAAACTTAAAAAGACCTTTGTTAAGAAGGAAACCCGATTCATGATCCTGGGTGATACCTTATACTGCAGAAGCATCAAGGGGACATTACTATGATGTCTTAACCAAGAGGAAGCCTTGACCACTTTAACAAAAGTACACGATGGCATATGTGGTTCCCATTCTAGCGATATGACTTTAGCTAAGAAACTGTTGAGGACGGGGTACTATTGGCCAACCATGGAAAGAGAAGCTCATCAATAAATGCAAAAGTGTGTCTAGTGTCAATAGCATGGAAATCTAATTCATGCTCCATCTCAAGAATTACAACCAATGATCACACATTGGCCTTTCTCATAGTGGGGGCTTGACCTCATAGGAAATATTATCCCAACCTCATCTAACGACCATAAGTTTATCCTAACGGCCATTGAGTACTTTACCAAGTGGGTTGAAGCCATTCCTATGACCTACATAATGGGGAAACAAATTGCCAAGTTTATCCTGAATTACCTTATATGTCGTTATGGTGTTCCACAATCCCTTATCTCATACAACGGAACACCTTTCAAGAATCGGGATGTGAAAGATTTATGTCAAAGATTCAATATCCAACATCACTTCTCTACCCTGTATTACCCCAAGGCAATGGTTAAGTTGAGGCTACAAACAAGACCATTTTGAAAATCTTGATGAAAACGGTCAATGAAGTTGGTTGTGACTGACATCTACAATTAAATCCCACTCTTTGGGCCTATCAAACTAGTAATTGTATGCCTATAGGTGCAACCTCATTCTCCTTGGTCTATGGATCAGAAGCCATCTTTCCTATTAAGGTCAAGCTTCCATCACTGCAAGTGTCACTATAGGACCTAATCACTGATGAAGAGTAAAAATTATCTCAGTTGAATGAGCTATAATTCTTGAATGAATGTCATCTTGACGCCCTTAATCACTTACAAGTATATCAAAACCGACTAAAACAAAGCTATAACAAGAAGATCAAGTGTTGGTCATTTCAAGTAGGGGATCTTGTCCTAAAGCAGAATCAAATAAATCTCCCAGATCAAGACAACAAAAGAAAGTTTGAGCCTAACTAGTTAGGTCCCTTTGTCATCACAACAAGTTATGGATCAGGATCATATCAATTTTCAATACCTAAAGGTGAACCCTTGCAGGAACCAACCAACAACTTGCATCTTAAAAAAAAAATTGCCTAGTCTTAAAGGGTATAAATCTAAAAATACAAAAAAGTCAAAAAACCAATCAAAAAACAAAAAAAATGAGAAAAAGGATTGAAAAAAGTAAAAAAAATAATCGTCCTCTAGCAAAAATCACTTATGTGACACTTTGGGCAAGTACCTTGGTGAAAACCTGGAAAAAAGGTGCCTTATGTAAATAAAGCACCTCCATTTATTCTTTGGCTCTTTATCCTATCATTTTTTGCATCGCATCCATCCATCACATCATTCATCCTATTCATCATACATTTCCCATTCACATCTACATCATAGCTTGATGTCATGAAGTATTGTATCCCCTTTAGTACTACTTGGCATATTCCAAAGGTCAACTTGTCCTACCTATATCGAGAGTCTATTGCCACACGTTGGGGCCAATTTTTTATGGATCAAATCAGGTTCTTATATATCTTAAGATCATCGAGAATCCCAAAATAAATCATAAAACTTCATCAAAATCCAAAAAACATCAAAATATTGTATAGCCAAAAAATCCAAAAACATCCAAAATATTGTATAGCTAAAACCCAAAAACATTCATAAAATGTTCATCAGAAAAATCCAAAAACATGTGTAAACTCTTGTATAGCTAAAATCCAAAAACATTCATAAAATTGTAAAGTCAAAATCCAAAACATCCAAAAAACATCAAAATCCCTAAAAAGGTCAAACATCGAAAATCCAAAAATAGTACCTTGTCGAACTATGAGTCTCTGAGCTTAAACATAGGCAAGGCCATTATTGATGTGCCCCCGAGACACCCTACATCATTATTTAGGAGTCTTTCATAATAAATTGGCAACCTGTCAATTGTTAATATCTTCATCTTCAATAAGTCGAATCAGTCAAACTATGTGGTCTTTGCGTGTATAATGTAGGCAAGGCTTATCTTTGATCAACCCTCAAGGTCCCTAGGATAGGTCTTTTAGGTTAGGTTCTTGGTCGGAATTCAAAAAATCCCTAAACATTCAAATATTGAAAAATTCTAAACATTGAAAACTCAGAAAATACCTAAACATCCAAATATCAAAAAAAACTTAAAATCTTGGAAAAGCCTTAAACATTCAAAATAACAAAAAACACAAAAACATTTGAAAAAACTTAGAAAACTACAAAAACATTAGAAAACATTCAAAAGACCTAAACAACATCAAATATCTTAGAGAAAACCCTAAACAGCCTCAAATAATCAAAAAAATAACATCTACATAAACTTTCAAAAAGATCAAAAACAACCTCAAAATACCAAAAATATTAAAATATTCCAGAAAATCCAAAACCATCCATCCCATTTCACTTTCACCCACAATAAACCTATGCCTATAATAAATCAATCGTCACCTTCAACCTTTGGAAAAACAAAGAGAAAACAAGTATCACAAGTTGTAAAGTGAGAACCTAAGTGTCAAAATCTAAAGTCTAGGTCATAGGTAAATGAGTCAGTGAAGTTTGTATCAACGGCTTATCATACACCACATCCTAATCAAACCATATGATCAACATGTCCTAGGATGCATCCTTCCTGCAATGGACATCAATATCAGAAATCACCTTAGCTATAAATAAACTGGAAAGAGATATAGATAACACTAACTGTTTGTCTTTGATCTTTTCTTATGATTTATTTTAATGACCCATTCCAAGGGCCTCTCGATGATATCTATCAAAAATATGTAGAAAGAAAGGAATGGGGCATCGATCATTAACTTTCGTTTGTTGTGCTTGTGGGTATTCTTGTAAAATAATCTTGGCACATACCTGCTTAGTTGTGTATAGGAAATTTGTTCGGAGTAGATTGTTGACTATTGCATATGCTTGGTCCAAGATATTTTGAACCACTAAACTACATTATGATGAGGTTTTTGTATGTCAATGTGTGAACAAGAACTATCCTATCTGTTTGCAGAGTCAAAGTCCATTGCACTAGATACAACATCATACTAGTTAATAATAACTTGATGTATTGTGTCTATTGTTATATCAAACAATAAGGAACGATGAAAAATTGCAATCCCAAGATATGAGCAAATCATCATCATCATGCATGTCTCATCATTATCTCTAATAAAGTTTCGATGGATCATAGACTTGTTAGAATTTTTGGAATCAATCTCAATGGTAAATCATTTTGTTTCTTCTATCTTCTCTCCACGCTAACCTAGTATTATGACATTCAATAAAAACATCATCAATGCATACATCATGCATCCACAAACCATCAACATGCATACATCTTGCATAATCACAGCATATCATACAATGCATTTCATTACAACATCAATATCATTTATGTTATGTTGAATAATATATATTTGTTATTCTAAGCACCTTAAATCATTGCATACATATCATAAACATGCATCATAGTATCATATCCTAAGCATAAACACCTGCATTAGATCCATGCATCTATATGCATATCATCACCTCATAAATTGCATAGCAAAAATGCACAAAAATAAATGCATCCATATCATTTGCATTTGCATCACATAAGCATATCATATCATCCATCCCATGGAATATCACAATAAGATAATGAAAGAGAATATAACATTACATCCATTCTATGTCATCGCATCATAGATATATCACCACATATTGCATAAACACAAATAAAAGAAAACACATCCATCCATTGCATTGCATCCATACATTCATAAGGCATGAAATAAAAATAACACACATCATGTCGAATTTGTATCATATATATAAAAAAATGGTGACTGTCATAGTACAATATCTGAGTCAGTGTATGTATATCGATCAAAAGTATAATATCCATAAGGCTATCAAAAAGGATCCCATGAATGCATCTTTGTATAAAGAATCAAGCAATGATCAAAAGTGTTTGTACAAGAAAGCTAGCCATGATGGTTGCTACCCTCACCAAGTTTTTTTGTCTGGTTGATCCTCAGCCCAAGGATGTGCCCCACTCTTATGTGAGTAATCTGGTTGCCTAATCATTGCAGGGACATCCCAATGGTAATGCATGCAATAATAGGCCGCCTCAATCACAACCTCCCTATACAATTGGGTAGACACTATCCATCCTTGAGCTACAGCTATCATAGACTCTAGTTGTTGGCGCCACCCGACCTCCTATGCTAACTGCATATCAACAGTTTCTCTGAGCTAACGCTCCTAGTCCCTCTCCACTGCCAGTGCCTGTACCTATTGCTTGGCTTGGTCTCTCTCAGTAATGATGGCCAAAATATACTGATGAGATTGATCTTTATCACCTGTCACCACCTGCAACTATTGTTGCAACTGTTGTATCTGAACATCATTAGGATTTGGCCCCGATGGTGGCTACTATACTGATTTTTGTTGTATGGGTGGTTATTGAGGAGGTTGTTGGTGCAATGGTGGTGCACTCAGGACCTGTCCATCATGAGGCTATCCATTCTATCCATCATGTCCTCTTCCTCTTCCCTTTCCTCTTCCTAGTCCATCATCTGGCTATCCTCTGCCTCTATCAACGCCCCTCCCTCTCGGCCTCCCTCGTGGAGGTATACCTATTGGATCTATAAATCATAAAGGGGGTACAAACCATGCATCATAGGTAGGCATCATCTGTACATCCACTTTTCCCTAATCATAGGCCCATGGCCTAGCAACTAGATGTTGAAAGCTCTCTACAACCTCATGGGCTAGGATCATGTTTCCCCATGCAATCTCCTAAGCTGACCTAGAAAAAATGGCGGTGTATGCATCATCAGACTTGTCCTTCCTATCACCAAACTATTTGGAAACCCTATAGGGTAGGTACCTCTCAATAATCATGTGCTCTCAGCTCTACATCTATCGACCAAAGAATAGTTGTTGAACATCATCATACCAAGTTGGCATCTGAAGCCACGACTGCCATCTGAACACTATCATATCATTGATCACTCGACACCAGTAAGGAATGTTGAGTTGACTTGTGTGCTATTAAGTGATGGCACCCCTGTATCTCTAGACAATAGAATCATTTGGCCCCACATCTTCCATATCAACAATAGGTTGAAGCATGAGAATGTGCTCCCAGGCCCAAATGTGGAGAAGGGTGACCCTTATGTCGATCGCTCTCTCATCACAATAAATGAAATCATGCATGTCTTGGTAAAGAGAGGCCAGCATCACTAGCCCCCATGAATATTGGGTCCTCCAAAAGAGCATCATGTGCCAAGCTAGACCCCATCCCAGACCAAATCCTTTGCTTTGTCGATCTGGAGCAACCAAAGCTAAGATAACTACTGCAACAATCAATCTAAAGGTCGACATCCGACCTCTATACATCTCTAGATCAATCTAGGAGTTGACCAAGAAAACATACTCTTGGTAAAGAACCTCATGGAACACATCATAGCTAGTGTCAACATCATAGATCACGCACTCACCATATATCAGCAATTGTAAAATACGCCATATGTCCTCCAATGTCATTTTTGCCTCATCGATAGGTAAGTGGAAAGATGAGGTCTCTCTATGCCATCGCTCGCATAGTGTTGTCATCATCGCTAGATGTGTCTGGACAATGGGAATGTATGCAATGTACCACAAACCAATCTCCCCTAGGTGCACCTGTCGCAACTCAGACAAATCACCAAGTCTGGATAATACAGAAGGTTGGTGCTCGCAGGACATCAAAGGTTGGATAACCTTTTGCACCCACGAAGCACACAACATCAAAATTCACAAAAAATTGGGTAAGTTTGGAGTTTTTATCCCCCAAAATGACAATAGCATCACTATTTTCGATAGCGTCACTATAAATCAAATTCCAAATAGCAACACTCGAGGCATAAATTGCAAATCACGATATGCATCACTATTTGAGCTTGGAAAACCCTAATCCTAAATTCTAAATTGCGAGGTGTGTCACTAAACACACCTACGTCGTGATTTGAAATCTAAAACCCTAAAATTAAATCGTGAACTATGTAGCTATAAATCAAAATAGTGTTGTCGATTCTAGAAATAGTGTCGCTATATAGCAATGCCACCAAAATTCAAATTTCAAAGTCCAATAAATGCGCCTAAAAGTCAAATTTCAAATCAAGTTTTGAATCACATACCAGTAGTCCTGTGCTTGGAGGCCTCTAATACTCACGAACGCAGTCAAAAATGTGTCATGGGAGCACTCGTTGTGCCATCTCGTCAGAGGGTTAGAGCTCAAAATGTAAGAATTCTTTAAGGTGTGAATGCACAAATGAATTGAAAGTGACCCTTCCTCACCTATTTATGCTTGAAAATTAGGGGTTTTTTCCCTAAATTAACCATGAAGCTAGGGTTTTTCACCATCTTCACCAATCTTTCCAAACAAAAGCTTATTTTGCATTGTTTTTCATGTTTTTGGCATATTTTTTGCATCTTGAAGGCTTTTTGGACCCATTGGGTAGCATTTTACCTTTATCGAGAAATCAACCCAAAATTCAAAAATTTTGCCTAATTTCTCGAGGGGGCAGGAACCAGCTTATTCCTTTTACTGGGGCAGTAGTGGGGCATCCAGAAATCAAAATATATATTTTTTTTTAATTTAAGTAACAATTTTCTATCTGAAGGGCATCAGTCTTTGAACCAAAGTAACAGGTACCTCACTTCAAAGAGGGGAAAATGTAGACACTAAAAAATGTGTTGAATGATATCATGCACTCGAATCAGGTATACAAACACCATTTCCTCCTAAAACCCATCCTCTTTTCACTTAATTGATTAAATTAGCCTAGCTATTTAATTAATTACCTCATTTACATCTATTAACCTAATTGATTTAATCAGGTTAATTCATCCCCTTTCATTCTAACATTTCATCTTATTAAATTAAGTAATCAAACTATTTAATTTAAATCCCTAAATCTCCTTATTTAATTAAATAACCCTAAGTTATTTAATTAAATATCATTCCACCTTTCCCCCTTTTTCATTAAATCACTTTATTTAGTGAAAATCATCTAATTCCCCTAATTGTATAATTAAACCTTTGTTTAATTGTCAATTACTAATTAATCTAATTCCCCCACTTTCAAGGGAATATTCTCATGGAATATTCCTTCCCCTTTCTTTTTCATATTAAAACTTTGTTTTAGTTGCTAAATTAACTATTTTTCCCTCACCCATGAGAATATTCCAAAGAATATTCTCTTTCCTCACTCATTTGAAAAAGGAGAATATTCCTTTTCTAACAAACTTATTTGACTTCTTGAACAAGCTAACTTGTGACCTCTTGTACAAGTTAACTTGTGACCTCTTGGGCAAGTTGAAAGTGTGTTTGTTTGAACAAAAGAGAACCCTTGATTAAATCTCATCATTTATTCTCATCCGTTGATGACAATCCATGATCCATGCCTTCAACTTCTTCCATCATTGACCGTTGATTAACCTTTTTTATCTCAACCCTTCATGTTTCTCATTTTCTTTCCTATAAATAGCTCACTATTTGGAGACAAATGGATCAATATTTTTCAAAGAAAATTTATGCTATTGAAATCGCTCACACTCACATTCATTTTTAGCATTTTTCTTAATATCATTAAATTACCTTAAATACTTGCATTAATTATCTTAGCTTCCATTAATGGCTTCCATGGTAACATAGATGCATACATTTAGCTTTTTTATTAATTGGGTAAGTGCACAAAGTTGAGTCCGCGAAACGCGGAAGTTTTTTTGCCTTAGCCAAAAAATTGAAATAGGCATTGCAAAAACGGGATCCCGATTTTTAAAAATCAGGATCCCGTTTAGCTTCAGGATTCTGAGCCTAAATACAAAACGAGATCCTGCTTTTTAAAAATTGGGATCTCATTTTCAAAAGGATCTCGAACCAACAGAGAAGGAATGGGATCCCGTTTTGTAGAAATCGAGATCCCGTTTTCTAATGCTATTTATTTTTTTAAAAACAAATAGAGTTCATTTTGCAGCAGACGGGATCCTGAGTACAGGCGACAATGACCTCCACAAACAACTCCAGTTACTCACCCATGCCCCTTTTTTTTGCATTTTTCAATTTCTTATTGAAATTGTGAATAAAATAAATGAATTTAGCATTTATTTTTTTAATTTATTTCATGTTTTGAGCTTTTTTTTCCTGTTATAGTAGAAATGAGTAATTTTAGAAATAGATCAAAAAATGCAATGAAATCTAAAGATTTTTTAATAGAAATGAAAAAATGAACCTTGAATTGTGTTTTACAAACAAAATTTAGCTTTTGAAACCTAAATTGTTTGAATAAACCAAAAAAAATGAATTTGAAAACCCTAATTGAAACAAAACAAAACAAAAAATTGCATTTCAAAACCCTGGAAATTGAAATGAAATAAAAAAAATCATTTAGAAACCCTAATCAAGCTTTTTGAAACCCTGAATTCAAATCAAACAAAACAAATTGAATTTGAAAACCCTAGTTTGAACTTAAATGAAAAAATTGCATTAAAAACCCTAATTGCTTAGAAATTAAAACCCTAAATTGAATTGGAACAAAAAAAATTGTTAAAACCCTAAATTGAAATCGAACAAATCATTTTTATTTTGAAAACTAGGTAATTTCGAGCTCAAAAAAATTCATTTGCATTGCTTAAATGTTTTAAATTTTATTTGCATTGTATGGAGAAAACGATATATTGAACTTTAGTTTCAATGTTAAATTATAATTAGATTAGAAAACAATATGTTAAATAATAGTTAAAATTCATAAAGTTTATCAATGTTTGTTTGCAAATTTAGTTAGCAAATTCGTAAATCCAAGCACGTACAATCGATTCCAATTGGCACTAACTTTCAAGTCTAAATTATTCCAAGGGCCACCCAAACTTCACCCTAAGTTTGATAAACCCTAAACCCTAAACTATAAAATCTAAACCCTCAACAATAAAGCATTTGAATTTTGTCTTAGGACCTTAAAATGAAATTTGGTTGCCTTAAAAAACCCTCTGTTGTCACCATCCAGTAGAGTTTTTTGTAATGTTTTCACTTATTTGAACACATAATATAAAAAAATTTGGTTTCTACAAGTTTATTAAGAGTGGATGATCACTCTCTATGACGCTTAGACATGATCAATAGGGATCTAAATCATTGGAAGAAAACTTTATTCTATTATATCCACAAGATAGGAGAGCGCGAGTGAGAGTGCTATGGGTAAAGTTTCTTTCATTGGACATACCTAAAATTGTGTAGGTTTAATGTCAAGAATGGGTCTATTTGGTAGATTTATGAAAACTATTATGAATATCTAGAAGAAAGTATAATTATAGCAATTCCAATTGGAAACACTTGGGTATATATCATATGAAATTTAAATAGTAAGGTGTCTATTATATAGGAGAGTTGATAATACATGGAAAGAGGTTTGTATGGGAATATATGTATTAAGAAACACATACCATGACCTCTATAGTATTTTTAAGATGTGATCCTAGATAATAATCCACCCATCCTCAAGCATAGTGGATTCTTTAGCAATTAAGGGAGATTCAGTAACCATAAAATTACCTATATTTTGATACTATATAGATTTATGTGGAAGGATAGAAATGCATAAATAAGGAGACCAATATGGAACCACTTAACACCTAAGGTACACCTATTACATGGGAAAGGGAGGAGGTACATGATGATAGGTTGGAGGAACTAGGCTATTATTACAATAGAGAGAGGAGGAGGATTCATATTATGCTCCTCTTAATAAGAGGTCAATTTAGACGGTTAAAATAACTCTAATAACAAATGAAATAATTCTATAGAGGGAGTGAGTGGGTTTGTTGGAAATATACAAGGAGAGAGGTGAAGATCCCAACACCTACATTGAGTCCTACATGAAATACACCGATCTAGGCACTTCCTAGAAGGATCAAGATCCATGTGAGTAGCCTCTTTTTATTTTTGTATCTTCTACATATGTATATTTATTCCTTTATTATGTGATTAAAATTATGTATGATATAACTTATTAATAAGTGATTACAAGTATAATTATTAAAATATTTCATATTTATTTTGATATCCTCTAATGTAGGACGAAATTTTTACTTGTTTTGATAGATGTATGTTTTTTTTGTGATATGTATAGATTGATTCACTTTTAACATGATACTTTTTTTAATAGAGGGGTAAACACTTTTGACCTAGAGCTATGAACCAATGAGGTCACAATATGACTAAATTTGGACCTCACTAGACATCTAGATCCCCTTAAGCCATCCTATCACCCTAAATCGTAAATCAATTTCTTAAGGGGTCCCAATATGACATTTCTTAAGGGGATCAAAGAAGTTCTTAAAATTTGGTGAAGTTGCCCAAGGCAACAAAATTTAACAATAATAATATCATGCAAGACTATAATATGAATGAGATTTCATGATTTAGGTTGGTCAATTGAAACAAGAGTAGATCTCAATCAACTATTCCACAAGAAAATGTTCTTCACTAACTTGCAAGTTCATTATATTCCAAGGGGCACAAAAACTTCACCCTAAGTTCTGTAAACCCTAAACCCTGAACTCTAAAATCTAAACCCTAAACACTAAACCATTCATTTTTTCCTACCTGAGCTTAAAGTGAAATTTGGTTTCCTTAGGAAAATCCACCAAATTTCATTCCCTTATGCCATGTAATTTTGTCATAGTACCTTACTACATAGATCCCCTTAAGTTATCCTATTACCCTAAACCCTAAACTCTAAACTCTAAACCCTAAACCCTAAATCCATCATTTTTTATTAGGCTCTTAATGAAATTTGGTTGCCTTAGGCAACTCCACCAAATTTCATTCCCTTATGCCATGTAATTGTCTACTAGGATCTTACATGTAGATCCCCTTAAGCTATCCTATTACCCTAAAACTTGAACTCTGAAGTCTAAACCCTAAACCCTAAAGCCATCCATTTTTCTTTAAAGTCTCTTAATGAAATTTGGTTTCCTTGGGCAACTTCACCAAATTTTATTCACTTGAACCATGTCATTTTCTCCTAGGACCTCACTAGACATAGATCCCCTTAAGCCATCCTGTCACCCTAAATCATAATTCAATTTCTTAAGGGGTCCCAATATGACATTTCTTGAGGGGATCAAAGAAGTTCTTAAAATTTGGTGTTCAAAGTGCCCAAGGCAACCAAATTTAACAATAATAAGATCATGCAAGATTATATAATATTAATAGTTAATTGTATTTTCATTCAAGTAACATGTGCCTTAGACATAAATGAGGCTTACATATTTTATCATTTGTATTCAATTATTTAAGGCCATTTATATTGAATGGTTTAAAGGTATTTTATCATCATCTTCTTGAGGTGTTATTAACTTATGTTTAGTTTCCACGCAATGATCCAACCAATATTATGTTTGCTCTTCATTCCCCTCAGGTGCAATAACAGCATACACATGTCCTGCCAACAAAATTTGATTTAATAACTTGCGCATATCCATATAAATAATTTAGTATTACAAAATAACTTAATAAAGTGAAATAAAATGAAATAAATTGAATTAAAATTACCTTCTTGTACAAGGTCTAAAACACGGTCATAATCTTCAGATACAAACACTTGATCATTTTCTTCAATAGTTCTTTCATATTGATCATGTACTTTTGCAGGTGTCAACGATCTTTGCTCCCATTGTTCAACCCATTCTATATTTTCGCATGCTTCCCAATCTCATGAGATACAAAACTAGAAAAAACATGCAAGCTCCCTTGTCCAAATAGTCCATGTGCTTGTTGTCGCACTCCTAAATGAATGCCATTTAGTAGATCCACTGATTGTCTCACAATCAACTCTATGTACAATGTTCTCTTCTTCCACCAACCAAAAGAATCGATGAACTGTACAATAATCACTCGAACCAAGTGCAAATAATCTTCTATTACACCAATCCACAATCTCACATGCATCATTAAATTTTACTGAATCCTCAAATTTTAATTGTTCTCTAGCAAGAATTATTTTAACACACGCACTAGCTCCATCATGTTCTCCTTTACCATGCCCAGCTTCAAAAAAAATCCATATATGTTGGACATTAAGTTCCTTGTGAACCCTACTTAACCAATAGAACATTTGAGCATTCTTGAACTACCCCATACAATTATCTGACCATATGAGGTGTTCTTTCATCTGGATTCCTCTTTCTCTTAAATTTCTATAAAATATATTGAAACAGTATTGAACAAACTTTGACAAGTGTAACCGATTGTCACTCAAATAAAAATGATACTCCCTCAAAACTTTTCTTTCATCCTCATGCTATCATCTCCATGTCTATTGTTAGTGTAATTAATTAATTATTACACTAGCATAAGTTAACTTGGGTCATATTTCATTTAGTCCTAGGTTGCATTTTTAATAAATGGGATAATATTCCCTTCCTAGTTTGTGGGATAAGATTCCTTCTAGAACTTATCTCAACATTTAATAATCATCTAGATAGGGTTCACATGTTGTTAGATTATAACACTTGGCAACATCTCATGCATCTTAGGTTTTCTCTCTTGCCTATATAATCAGGCAACTTGTTCATTTGTAACATATCAATCATATCATTTTCATCATATCAATATAGAGTCACTCAAATAAAAATGATACTCCCTCAAAACTTTTCTATCATCCTCAGTGCTATCATCTACATGTCTATTGTTAGTGTAATTAATTAATTATTACACTAGCATAAGTTAACTTAAGTCATATTTCATTTAGTCCTAGGTGGCATTTTTAATAAATGAGATAATATTTCCTTCCTAGTTTGTGGGATAAGATTCCTTCTAGAACTTATCTCAACATTTAATAATCATCTAGATAGGGTTCACATGTTGTTAGATTATAACACTTGGCAACATCTCATGCATCTTAGGTTTTATCTCTTGCCTATATAATTAGGCAACTTGTTCATTTGTAACATATCAATCATATCATTTTCATCATATCAATATAGAGTCTTTATTCAACATTCCATAGTTGCAACACTTCCCTTTGTGTGTGATTATCTTTCATGGCTAAGGTCCTTTATTGAAGATTCTGGAGCTTCAAGGACTATGCATCCATAATCTCAACATGGTATCAGAGCTAGTCCATTGAAACATCAACCCTTGATCCAGGAAGTTAGAGTGCAAGATTCTTGCAGGCTTGGATTTTTATGTTGTAGGCTAGTTGGTTCTACTCGGTAGCCAAGCTGATTTCTAGAGCACATCGGGCTCTCTCTGACCTCTCCATTGCGTCCAGAAGGCCTCAAAACCCATAGATCGCCTATTCATTTGCCAAAATCAGAGTTATATCGACCAGGAGCCTCTGAGGTACAATCTAGGGTTTTCATTTGTTGTACTATCCGTACAATTTTGCAGAAAAAAAAATCCCCCTTTCAATCCTCCATCAAGGCAAAACTTTTTTAGAAAAATAAAAAAAATTGGCTATATTTGGGCATTTTTTTTAAATAGTTCTGGCAAAATTTTCATTTTCTGTAGAGCGACCTGCAATTTTAATTTTGGGTCGGCATTCATATTTTTTCGTGGCTATAGTCTATTCTTCCATTGGCAGTTATATTATTTTTTGCAGGGTTTAAAAAATTTTATATCAGCATTTGATATATCAGATTTGTTTGATATATTTTTGGGCTATATTTAGCTAAATATTTCATTCTGCATATTTTATAATACATGGTCGGCATTGCTTTTTGATTTTTTCAATTCCAATAGTTGCAATATTAAAAAAATCAAATATATATATTTTTGTCAGCCCCCATTCACAATAGTCTACAGATCTGCGTCAACCGCATTAAGGAGGGCGTACTTGTGGCAGGATCATCCCATCATCATACATTGACCGGTCACATCTATCCCACCACCAAACCCATGCTTCGTTTTCTGATAAACCGTCATCCTCTTGTCACTGGTGGTTTGTTATCGGCCTCCGTCTATCTCCTTCGCCAACGCTGGTTGTTTATTCCCACCGGCCATCATTGTTCACTGTCATTTTTTGCCACCGCCGACCATTGGACCCTCCACCGACTGAGTGGCTATATCTGGCCCCGCTACCGCTCCAGTACCATATCAAGTGGCACCCATTTTTTTTGCCTCAACCCCTGCCACGGTCATATCAACAACCGAGGCCTATATTTTTTTTAGCCCTGGGTGCCTTATTTTTGCACCTAATTAGCCTGCTAGGCCCTAATAGGGAAAAAAATTTCAAATCGCCATATCTTCACGGCACGGTGTCAAAAATCAACAAACGAGATACTGTCAAAAAGGTAATTTTGCGTACTTTCTAGTGGTGCAATCAATTCTATGAAATTTTTATTGCAAAAAAATATACAGTCAACTGAATCCAATCCTCCATTTTGGACTCAATGGCCAATATCTTCGCATCAGATTGTCAAAATCTGGTGATTCCAGCGGGATTCGGGAGATATTTCAGTGCTTTTTTTCATCAGTCCACTCACTTTCTTTGGTTTCAGCTTCAAGTATCTTTTATTGGTTTTTTGCAATTTGGTGAATTTTCCTAATTCCTGAGACAACCTAAAGCTTGAAGAAGAATTTCTTGATCTCAAAGGCATATTTTTAGTTGCATATCTCTTTGGAAGTCTTTATTTGTTGTTGAAGGTTAGTGTCTTTGTGTTTTTGTGGAGAAAATCCATTATGGGGCTTGCATATTCTCCTTCTCTAGTTATGTTGCACAAGGGAAACTATAAACAATGGTGAGATGGGATCTGCCACCATCTCCAATCACTTGATCTATTGCCTCATTTGTATGGTATAGTTCCCCATCCAAGTGAAGGTATTCATGAACTTGCTTGGATTTGTTGTAGATACACAGTCTTGGAGATCATTTCTATGCAAGTTGATTCTAATGTTTGGAATGCTATTGATCATTGTGATTGTCCTCACATTCTTTGGGTTAAGCTTTGGGAGATATATGGAGATTCAGACACTCCACCATTCCTTGATGGTCATGATTCAGAATATCATTCTTCAGATCAAGTACCCCACGATGATATTGTTGTGCAGGAGGTTGATTTCCTTGAATCATCCGAAGAGGTTGACAAGGTTCCCTCAGATGCTTCTTCTCCATCAAAGACAGTTGGTATCCCTTCACATTCAGTGATTCCTTTTCCAGAATCATTGATTGAGGCTTCCACTATCATCATTCATCAGGACACATTCAATTTTTCAGACTTGGCATCACAAGATGGCTTCATTTCAAGTATCACTAACTTGGCTACTTCTACAGGTTTGGAGAACATTCTTGAGGGGATATCACTCCTCTATTCAGATCACACTTTGGAGAGTTTTCTTGAGTCTCCTCATTCCTTTGTCTCGACCTTGGAGGCACTTGGTTTCTCTTCAGAGATTTCATATCTGAGACTTCTTCCCTATTACTCCATTCAGGATTTGAGGTTTCTTCAGCATCTACCATTAGATTGGCTTCAAGCTTCTTTCAGTGGTTTTGAGGACACTTCATTTAAGGGGGGCAATCAAGTCTTCATCATATCCATCACATCTCAGTCTTTGGATATTGTTTAGCATCAATTTTCACATCGTCCTAGTTTGTCACCCTCTTCATTGATTGTGGCATCTTCATCTTCAGGAAAGGAGACATTTGAGGAGATTTTAGAGACATCATCATCCACCTTCATCCTTCCTTCCTTCAATTCCTACCCGGAATGGGAAGCATCACTGCACTTGCACTTGGTTTTGTTTCTTCCGAAAGGGAGACAAGTTGTTTGTCGACATTGGATCCTATTCTATCTTCAAACACTTACCATTCTTGCAGGTGATATCATCTTTTGGGGGGGCTATATAGTCTCTCTCTTTCCTCCCTATGGGGGGCCTATTGTATTGTATCCATGTGACGAATGGTGTACTTGGGGGGGTATTTGGGAGTCCTCCATCCTTCCCATCCTATCTCACATTTTTTTCTTTTTCATCTCTTTTTTGGAGAGGGGTTTTGTTCCCACTAGGTTTCCCCTTTTCTCTGGTTGTGAGAGTTTTTCTGCATCTTCATGTACATGGGTACCTAACATGGCCTCGTAGTCGGGATCCATCCGATCATCCTACATAATAATTGCATTTCCTCCCTAATTTGAACTTATGGGGGGTGTTAGTGTAATTAATTAATTATCACACTTGCATAAGCTAACTTAGGTCATATTTCATTTAGTCCTAGGTTGTATTTTTAATAAATCATTTAATAAATGGGATAATATTCCCTTCCTAGTTTGTGGGATAAGATTCCTTCTAGAACTTATCTCAACATTTAATAATCATCTAGATAGGGTTCACATGTTGTTAGATTATAACACTTGGCAACATCTTATGCATCTTAGGTTTTCTCTCTTGCCTATATAATCAGGCAACTTGTTCAATTGTAACATATCAATCATATCATTTTCATCATATCAATATAGAGTCTTTATTCAGCATTCCATAGTTGCAACACTTCCCTTTGTGTTTGATTATCTTTCATGGCTAAGGTCCTTTATTGAAGATTTTGGAGCTTTAGGGACTGTGCATCCATAATCTCAACATCTATAAACAATATGGACAAACATAGCTACTTGCATTGAATTATAATACTGAGATTGAATTTCCTTTTGTGGAGCGAGAGTATAATTCTCCACAAAACAAACCATTGAAAGTATAGTACCAATTGGAAATGTGTTTCTACATGTGTGAAATTGGCCATCAAGCCATCGAGCATGTTCAGAGTGCATGACATATTTTGGTACAATTTTATTCTTAAATTCAGTCATGAATGCATGCACACTAACTTTTTATGTAACTAAATCACAAAAATTTCCTATTTTTCCATATTTTAAAGAATAGTGAACATTCTTAAATCTTTTAACATCTACTAATTGTTGTCCAAAATCATGATCAACACTTTCATGCAAACAAATTCTTAAAAATGAAAGATTTCCACAGTTAATGCATTGTCTAGAAATACAAGAACTTAAATAAAATAATTTATCATTAGATTTTTCACAAAACATACTTGAAATAAACTCTCTTATTGCTTCAGGTGGCATATCAATACCACACTCATGTATAATCATGTTAGTATGCAAGGTACAACGTATATATCAAAAAACATCATAAAAATAACAAAATTGAACATGTATTTTACAACAACAAGATATTTGTTGCTTATTAATTTTTACATACCAGGGTTTACATTTTTCAAAAGACCTTTGACTTATTTTAATATTACCAACACTGAATCGCTACAAAATTTTTATAAAATTCAGTTTGTGTTGTATCTAATAGGTTTTTTGGGTGAGGATCGCGAACTTTGGACCCCACCCTTAATTTTAAAACATCTCTAGAATTAGATGAAACCCTAGCATTATCATGCCAATATTTTTCGATCAAAGATTTAATTTCAACATTCAATTTCATATCAGACCTTTGTATTCGTCCACTGAAACTCCAACATTGATTGATAGGATCATTTTATATAATTTCTCTTCTTTTTGCTACTCTCAGCAATGTTTTAGGGTGTATTTTTAAAACTTCACTAATATTGCTTACCATTATTTTATTCAAAGTTTCTTTATTAACTATAGCAATTGTTATAGCTCTTCTTGCTACGTTTTTATCTTTAGATCGACTATTTTTCCCAATAGATTGAATGGCACTAGCAACAGTAGACATAACATGTTTTAATGATTGATCTTTTATTTTTGGTTTAACATAAAAGCCTAACCTTTTCATTACTTTCCTCATTTTTTGCATTCTCATCAATTGCATCGTTAGTTAACATTGAAATGCAATTTTTTTACGATAAAAGAATTTGGTGTATATTCTATTCACATGTGTTCTTATTTTCCTCCAAGAAATTTGACCAGGAAGATTATCGAAAACACCACTTCCAATTTTTAAAAAATTATTTTCATTAAATTCAACATCACATTCTAGATTTTCATCTTCATCTTCATTTTCATTTACATTTTCATCTTCATTTTCATCAACAAAATGGTTTTCATTTTCATTTTCATCAAAAATACAAGTTTTGTTTTCATTTTCAAGAAAATGATCATTCTAATTTTCATTTGCAAAAAAAGATTTTTTTTTTCGTTTTCAACAAATTCTATAAAAGCTTCATCTCTCCAAATATCATCAATGTCAACATCATTAAGTCCAGCATCTTGTAAAACTTCTACATACAAATTTACCATTTCACTAACATGTGGATTTGAAGATGTACCTGGATTTGTGCATATTGAAACATTCTTCATAGTATTCAAAGAGGGATTTGAAGACATAGTAGGACTTGTTTGTATAATCATATTCTTCTCCAAATTGAATCCTTGCAAATTAGCTTCATCTACAACCATGGTATCCTCAATTTTTTCATCTTCAATAGTTGTGGAATTGGATGCTCCACCATCATTCATTGATTTTATTCTCATTCTTCTTTCTCTTTGTCTTTGTCTCTCCTCTCTATTTGCTTAAACTTCTTGAGGAGTCAATGTCTTCCTTCTCTTATTATGAGCTTTATCTCCCATGATTATAAAATTCTCAAGCACAAATGAATGTTACTAGTGAAATTCTTCAAAATATTCAATCCAAATTGGAAGTTGAATACCTATTAGGACAAAATTCTTCCTCTTGTGTTCCTCAAAACAAGTAGAAAACTAGCACAATTCCACTTTAAAAATTGTTTTCTTCATGCCTCCTTTGAAAAATTGAATCTATATTGCAAGTTGAAGACCTTTTGTTCCTCCAAACAAGCATAAAACTAACACAATTCCACTTCAAAAATGGTGTAGATGATGCCTCCTTTGAAAAAATCAATCAAAAATCAAGTTCACCACCTGTAAATACAATAGCTCATGAAAAATAGTTCAATTTTATTGCTCTCGGCCATACATGTGAAGTTGCAGACTTCATAGTATTTTTTGGCAATAAATTTAAATAAAAGAAACGAGATCCCGTTTATAAAAACTAGGATCCGTTCTATAATCAAGATCTCGTTCCCCGATATTTAATGTGGGGACCATTGGAAGGAAAATGGGATCCCATTTACAAAATGGGAGCCTATTTCCCTTCCAACAGTCCGAATATTATAAATTAGGGAATGGGATCCAGATTATAAAACAGGATCCCACTTTTAATAAATGAGATCCTGTTTTATAAAGTGTGATCCTGTTTTTTAAAATTTGAATTTCCATTAGCTTTGTGGTCGGGTTTTTGCCTAGGATTTTGGTTCAGGAAAAGCATTGGAAATATGAACCTAGGCCTTCAACCTGGTTTGACCTGCAAGTTGAAGGTCCTAACAATGTCAGAGAAAAATATTGACTTTGGACATATGGCTGATGACCTTTTTTGCAGAATTTTTTGACGAAATTAAAACCCATTTTAGATGAGACAATGTAGATTCTAAATATGTAATTTTTTTTACAATTGGATTACTTTTTCTATTTTTCAATTAATTTCTAATTAAATTGGTTCATAAACTTTAAATATCAAGTTTTTTTACTATTTTAATAACTTTTGATCAACATAACATTTTGACAAACGGATTGTACGAGAAAAAAATTTAGACAATTCTTTTAAATTTAAAAAAAAAATGATAAGTTTAGGTCATCTTATGCATGTCATACACGAGGATTTTTCAAAACGACAAATTTTCCTAATAAAAATTTAACAAAAAAATATATTCAATAAAAAATTACAAAAAAATATCAAGAACAAGCTTCAATGAGTCACAAATCTTTTCCCAAAAGGATTTAGAAAAATACGATAATTTAAGTCAAAATATGGATGTCATACACATGCATGGTATGGTAAAAAAAAGTGACTTTTAAACAGTGGTTTTTAGAAACGCCTATTGAAACTCAATTTGTACAATCTAGGTATTGAAATAAATTACATATTTTGAAACTAGACTCCGAGCACTACATTTTATGATTAGTGACTTTTGTAAAGATTCCATCTCTAAGTGCTTCAAATTTTAAGGTCAAATGTGTCAAATTCTAAAAATCGGGAAAAACACTTCCACTTTTTGGCCAAAAAGTGGACTCAACTTCTTGCACACACCTAATTAGGGTTTCAATCTTTTAGTTTAGAATCCATCTGAATTAGCTTTGCATTCACACATCTTAATCATCTTAGCATAAAATCATATTAATATAGCTTGCATCAGGATTATTTAACTTCAAATCATGTTTTCATACACATCTATCAATGGTTTCATTAGTTTTCTTCAATAAAACTGATTGAAACAAGCTTATTATCTATGGGATTGAGAAAAGGTCATCATTCCACATCAACACGACACTAATCTCACAATAGGATAAGTTTCAAATGGATTAGAGTAGGTGTTTTGAAGCTTTTGTAGTTTAGTATGCTTTGTTTTAATGGATGCTTGGTTTAATTTGCATTTGATTGATCTTGTTGATATTGACGTTAGTGTCCTAATTATGCTTTGATTCTTCAAGGATCAAGCGTAATCGGCCCATACTAATTCATCGGTCACAAGTAATAGCTAGGAAAGGGGGTTGGTTTCCTAATGAACTCGATGGCTTAAGTGATAACTTAAGCAATCGGAAACAACCTATAGATAATCAACATCAAAATAGAAACACTGTTCATCTACCATGACTGTGACCCTAGGGTTTATCTCTCAAACCCTAAACCTATCTGAGAGCATAAATAATTCATTCCTAAGCATAATATATAACTTTTGATTATGCAAACCAAACGAATCAACACCTCTTGAAAAACCCATGTCAAATTTGTAGTTAGATTCCTTTGTAGACCTCCAAAAGTGACTCCTACAACCTCAACAATATTGCATGACAACATTGCAATTTTTTGAGCAACTTTGCAATAAGAAAAACATGCTCCTTTTGCCATCAACCTTCACCAATTCTTCTGGAACCAGATCCACTGCACCTATAATCTCTCCTTTGACATCAATGATAACCAAGTTGCCAACAAAGTCATTTTATTTTAGTTTTTGGTGTCTTTTATGAACATGTTCTTTTAGGCACCTTGGTGCAAAATGGACCTCACCATTGCACCTGAAAGGTGTCAAAAAGTATAAACCTATATAAAAAAAATTGATTTTAATAAAGTTATAGGAAAAGGCAATTTTTTTGTTTAGGCACATATGTTAAGGTTGTATGGTCTTAGTAGCGTATTGTATTTTTTTTTTTATTGATTTATTATTATTATTTTTATTTATAAAAAAATGAAAAAGCTACTTATATAGCTTTGTGAAGCACTCATTTTCTAACAAGCCCAATGTTTTACCTATTGCTTTTACCTAAGTTTTAACCCACATGTGAACAATTAAAGTTTACCAACTTATAGCAATAATTTTTTTCCTTTCTATTTCAATAAAAGATGCACATTTGAAATAATCCCATTTCAAATTCCCATTGCATTTATAAAGAAACATTACATAATACCAAGTAACAATTTCATATTACATAATACATACACAGATTCCAAAATCTCGATGAAACAAACTACAAATGGTCTAGATGTCCCTTCCTAGGCATATATCCTCGAACTTTTGATGCCAACTGTATGAGGGAGAGTATCACTCAAGCGCTTCTCTACCAACCATAGACTTACTGTAGTCCCCTGCACCTCTACCTAACTGGTAATATGGCCCTCCCTTCAATGAAGAGATTGGTCTGGTAACCCTCATAATAAGAGCCTTCCTAAGCATGGTGGTGTGTCCTACATAACTAGAGATACCATACAGTGGATATCCACCTACATGCATGACATTCCTAGCCTAGTTATGCAAACCTAGCTCATAGTGAATTGAAAAGTGTAATCAGTGGCTACTTACACTACTTTAGCCAAAGATTTGATAATTACATATCAAACTCACTTCCTAATAAATGGAGTCTCACTTCTATGAAGTGGTACTCATATGTTCACCCACCCCTTTGCTTGATTTGGTAAATGACCAAAAGTACTCTTTACAAGTTATACATAACATAATTCCAACCCATAAGGTGATGTACATCTAAGTGATCTAACTAACCAGCTAGGTTACTCCCATCAATGGATTATCCTAACCCAAAAGCAACCAAATTAACCACACATGTACATATAGCATTGCAAACTAACATCTTCAATATAGTACATCAATATAATATCATTTCTCATACTTCATGATCCATGTAAGCATACATATGGTATATATCAACCTATGCATTATACTAATACTCTATGGTTATCTTGTTTAGCAAAAACAACTGCATGATTCCAACATAAAGAATAAATATAAATATATATCAACCAATAAGGTTTCACCAAAAGAAGAATTCACTATAGATCATGTAAGCAAGCTCAACATAACATATACTAATATTTTTCTCAAACACTTGCATTCATAAATAAATATGCTAGCAACATAAAAGAATAGAGAAGTAAAGCCAGCATGCCTAGAATTATAGCTCCCAATAAAGAAATTTCCTTCTAAGCTTAATTCCCATAGTCATGCTTGCTTCTCCTTCTATAATCAGCCTATCTCCAATCCTAGCCTCTTTCCAATCTCTCCAAACTCTCAAAGAAAATCTCTCTTTTCTCAATATTGTTCTTAGCAATGATTTGCATAGAAAAAATACAATAATGAACTCTAAAAGAATGGATGAAAGGAATGAATACCAAAATTTTAAGAGGTTGCATCTACTTATACTAAAAATTGAGAAATGTATTGCAATAATTAAGCTCTACTATCTGCCACCTTTTCTCTTTCATTTTCCACACCCAAATAATAAAAATAGATTTCTCTTCTAAATGAGTTGACTAAGCTAGATTAAGTGAAATGTGGTTGTTTAAACAATTGGAATGCAAACACATATACAGTCCTAGCAACTTCAGCCTCTTTACCATGGCTGAGTTGCCTTCATAAATTTCCAGTAATAGCTCTTTTATTCATTCAAATTCAAAAATAGTTTCCTACATGTTAATATCTCTCATTATGGCTTACACAACAAAATCTTCCAAAATCTACCAACTTGTGGCTTGATTAAGTCATACACTTTTACTTGTTCAGTGTGGCTTTTCACTTTGTTTTCTAGTTGCATTTTACTTCCCACTAAGGCACAAATCATTACTTATTCAATGCATACCATAATGTTTCCATGCACCCATATACATGCACTTATATTTGCAACAATAACAAACCTCACACATATGTTGGTTTATCAATTTAGGGTAATAAAGTGAATTAGTGACATAATTAAATAATTGGCATTATTTAATTAATCGGGAGGAATAAAGTTAGATTAGGACTTTATTAAATAAATGAAATTTATTTAATTTGTCAAAAATGGTGAAAAGTGAATTAATTAAATAATGTTGTAGTATTCAAGTAATAGGAAAAATTAGGGTTTTTGATGCTTTTGATGTGAAATGTAGTGATATTTGAGAATAATGATGTTGATAATGTGAAAATGTTATTTAAAGTGTGTGATAAGTGTTAGGTTGAATTTTACATGTCTACATTTTTCCCCTCTTTGAGACAAAGTATTGGTTGCTTTGTTTCAAAGACTTGATGTTTAGATCAAGTTTTGAAAAAAATTATATGCCCCACTATGCCCCGACGGTCAACGGAATGATGGTAGGACTCTAGGCTGCCCCCTTGAGAGGTTGGCTAAAAATTTCAATTTTGAGGTTAGGCTCACGACACCTCTATTTTATTTTCTACGCATAGAGGATGAAAAATTAAGTCTATAGGTATTTTTTTGCTCGTTCAATTGTTCCCATGATGTCTTAATTTTATCCTAGGAAGGTTTCCTAAGTAAAAATTAGGGTTTTGGGGGGTTAAAATAGGTAATTAAGGGTCTAATTACCTCATTTTCATTTTGAGCCTATAGTGATTTCTTGCCTTTGGTTTTCTCAATTTGTTAGTTTTTGAGGAGCTATGCCAAGGATTTGGGGAGCCCCACATCGCATAGACTTAGTTCAAGAGTTTGGATGACCTGTAGGCGTTGGTGCCCTGGTATGTACTCTCTCGATCTTTGTTTTCATCTTTCCATGTTTTCGTAATTAATGCACAAAGACAACTTAGGCGATAGCGTGAGATTTAGGAATCTAGCACTTTTGAGTTAGTTTCAATGCTTTTGACTATTAGAACTGGTCACTTTTTCCATTTCCCTGCGCACTTGACTTCATTTTGTGTTATTGGTCTCAATCTTTGCCTTTGAAATTTTCTTTTTCTATAAATTTTCACCTTTGAATGCTTGATTTCATTTTCTACGCTATTGTCATCAATTTTTTCCTTTGAAAAACTTCTTCACCTTTTGGAACTCTAAGTCTCTTTGTTCGTCATTATTTTTGTTATGCATGTTCAAGGCGAGTCCTTAACATCATGGACCATTGAATGATTGTAGGTGGTCCTTAATCCACTTTAGTCTAGGGAGAGACAACCATGGGATTTGTTTGACTTGATTGTCGGGTTTCATGAGCTAGAGAGATATTTCCTAGATGTTGTCTATTGACGACAATTTTACTCGCAATAAACAATTTGAATAAAATCTCCACAGACAAGACCGCAAAGAGCCTATCCTTCTTGAAAGATATGGAACAAAGACAACCTAAAGGTAAATTCTGCATTCACAATACAAATATTAAACATCTATTCTAAAACAAAGTATAAAAAATACTGAAAAATAAAAGTTTCTCCCGGTTATTCTCCATGGATGCCCCAAAGAATTAATCAAAATAGAGAAAATCGCTTTATATTTCACCAGATTTCTTCACAACTACATATAAAACAGTGCAAGCTTTTAAAGAGAGGTTTTCATTTATGGACACCGAGTAGGTTTTGTTTGCACCCTTAAACGGTGCAGCATACAATCTTGTTCGACCAAACTTACAAAACCAGCTACAAAAGATACTGAGATAGGTAGCTATCCATAAAGCTCTAATATTAATTAATGTCTACGTGCATACAAAGTTTTATGCCAAAATGGTTTAGAAAATAGGAAAAAAGAACAAAACTTAAAAAAAATTATGCTCCTCTAACATCCACAAATTATGAACTTAAAATAAAAATGTGGGAGGAGATGGCGTTTTATAGAAACAAAGCCCCAGAAGTTCAACTTAAAAAAAAATGAGAATCAGAAACAAAAAATTAAAATGTGGCACGTGGCATCTGCCAACTGTCATCAAGAACAATCTAGAATAGTCAAGGCTTTGACTTCATCCAACTTACTTATCTTGTAGCCCCGCTTCGATGTTGATGTTAAGTAAGTTGACCATTGGGTGGTTATGTCATTTTCGCATGTTCGAGTAGTGTGATAAGTTGATTTTGAGGTGTCTTGATTTTGTGATTTTGTAATATTGTATAGTTTTGATTATTTTAATTAATTAAATTAAAAAGGATTAAAAGGGAACTTAATTTAATTGGGAAGTGAAATTATAACTGAATGAACTACATTAATAAATGATACGATAACTATTTTGGATGGTCAATTATTAAATTAAAATAATAACTAAAAGAAGTATGAGTAATTAAACAATGTGATAAAATAAGATTTTTATTAATTTCTTTGTGAAATAAATAATTAAATAAATGTTTTAATATAATTAGAGGTTATAAATAAAAAGAGGATATTGCAAGGTAATTATCATTTGATGTTTAAATTCGATTAATAAATTAATAAAGTGAGAAAATATTAGCAAGAATTAAATATTAAAATTGTAATTGAGTTTAAATAAACTAAGGTGAAAATATTTATCCGTAACTAAAAGAAAGGATTAAATTATTAAATATTTATTGAATATTTAATAGATGACCTATTTGATTCATATATTAAAGAGTAAATTATAAAATAATTAAAGGTCGTGGCTGTTATTCATTCATAACTGCTGGAAGTTGAACGGTTTCCCGAGAGGAGTAGATTCCTCCTTCATAATAAGGGTTTTCAGTTACTCATTTGGGGAAGGAGGGCAACAAGCACAAATGTTGAATTGTTCTCAGCAAGTAAAAAAAAAAGGGTTTTAGAAGAAAAGAAAGGAGCAGGAACATCACCAAGTTTCCAACTGTCCGGCAGACAGATTATCCGGGTATTCTTTTCTTTATATGTTTTGCTTCCTAGTTAGTTTTGGCTGCTAAATCCTTAGATAACGTAGCCAGTGGAATTTTCTTGCTGTTGATCTGTGTATTGTCTATTTGGAACATTGGAAAATCGAACCTTTGCTTATGTTTTGTTCTCACTCTGTTTTTCTTATGTATGGGCATTTGGTTCTTATTTTGTTGCTTTTACTATTTCCTTAATCAATAAACTTCTATACTTCTTCTCTACCACCGAATCTTCCCCTACTGTAGTGTTGATTTTGGATTGGCCTGTAGTTGTTATATTGTCTTGTTGCTCCTTGCATTCCTAATTTTTATAAAAAAATTTTCTCCTTGCTCTTGATATTATCACTAAAAAAAATAGATAACCGAACTTCTGGCAGTTGCTAGTTTAAAATCTGGCAGACCTAAAATCTTCTCCTATCACAGTTCCAGCACTTGAAAATAAAATATTGTTATAATATAAATAGTCTCCCCTATTTACTCCTTGTGCCATGAGACCGTTTTTCTTGAAGAATTTTGTCAACGTTTGGCGCCATCTTTACCTCCGCAGCGTGGTCTTTAAAGTGCATGAGCCAATATAATAACATAAAAAATGTGAAGGGAAAAATGATATATATTTTATAAAGTTTGTGAAGAAGGATGAAATAGGTTTAGCATATGAAGAGGGTCTGAACTCTATTATTTACTGCTTATGAAGATACCTTTGGTAGCCATTGCATTTGCATCAGAAAAATATTAATTAATGTTGTCGCTAAAATGTCACAAATAAAATCTCACTGAAATCATGGCAAGTGACTTAGCTCATCAAAAATGCTGATAAAAAAAAAAATGGGTAGACTCTGCAGGAAATTCTCATAAGTCACGTATTTGCACCTCACCTTTCTTTCGCCCTTAGTCTTGCGGATAACATTTGTGATTTAATAATAATGCAAGTAGATGGCAATATTTCCAAATTCCCAAAATTCACTTCTCATATTAATGGCCTCTCACATTGTTGCAACCGTAACCATTTCAAACTTGGAGGAAGCTTGGTACGTGTGTCTTCTCTGATGCCGTCAATGAACAGATTGTTCAAGCGAAGAAATTGAGGACCAATTAGCAGATTATTTAATTCTCTTGGTCTGCGCAATGTTTCAAGTCCTTGCCAGTTACCTCCATTCAGTCAAAGCTGAGAGAAATTGATGCTATTGGATACAGTGCTTAGGTGAGCTCCTTCACACAATCTAGATTTATAAATCTCCCTGAAACCATAAGCAAAACCAGCACAGCTGCAACGCCAGACTTGCAAAAGTGTAGTAAATCAAATAGTCACTCTGAATCCCTTGGCAGCCTGTCACTATCTCAGCAATTAGAGTTGGAACATTGTACAGAATTAAATAGCCTCTCTGCTTTCTTTGTCAACCTATCTGAGTTATGGCATTTGAATTCCCAACTGCATATATGAGTGACTTTTTATTTATTTTGAATTTATACCTTTTTGATTACCATTCTTTTATATATATATATATGTATGGTTATATATATGTATGGTTATATAAACAAGTATGGATACGTAATTAGGTTAAAAGATTTGAGTGAAGGTAGACTTTTATATTTAGAATTTGTGAGGATATTTCAATATATAAGTAGATTTGTATGATGAGTATTATTCAAAAGAAAATGGTTCGTATTTATATAATATGTTTATAAAACATGAATAATTTCTTTAATTGTTGTGTTATGATTTTATCGTGGTGTAAAAGTAAAATATGAATTGAGTGTTAGAATGTTCGGTAAGATAGTGAGTTAAGTAAAAGTGTAATTTTATTTTATGGTAAGTGAAGTAATAAAAGGTGATAAAAGAATTGGGTAAATAATTAAAGTGAAAATGGTTATTTCGCTAGGTTGTTTAGTAAAATATTATTTAACAAAGGATTTTAACGGAATAAACATTATTGAAATAGGTATTTAATTTTGTTGTGTATTTAGTTAAAGTAAATTGATTTATATGGTTAATTAAGTTTTAGGGTTCACTAAAGGAGATAAGTGTTCTGCATTTACATAGTTTCTTTTACTTGAAGGTTAAATGATAAAAGTGAGGATAAATCCCAGGTTCCTAGGTTAATTAATTTAGATGATACTAATTAAATGTTAAATGATTTTAATTACCTTTTTGTTATCTAATGAGTCTGTGAATGATAATTATTTATCAAACTATTGGGTGAAATAATCCATTAGTGTCGTCACCTTAGTATTATAAGGAAGTTGTAAATTATAGGATTGTCATCTTAGTATTACCTTTTAAAGTTATAATTAGGATTCATATTAAACAGTCGATGGAGTTGGTTATCTTATAAATGATATAGTTATTTTAAATATAATTATTTGTAGTAAATACTCTCTTAATTTAATTAAGTGGATATATTAAAATAAGTGGTAAAAAAAAAAAAAAACGTTGAAATAATGCTTAAATTAAAGGAAGGCCTTTATGGTTATAATGTGTGAGTAAATGTGTTTTAAACAAAGTGTTTTGATTATTGGTTTAAGTGTTATTTAATTGTTTTAAGATGGGTGTTATTTGGGATATTTATGGAGATGTCTCATGGCCTGTTCATTGTAAGTGTTTTAAGATAGTGTTCTTCAAGGTTGATGTGTCTAATGGTCCTTGTATGTAATTATGTGTGTAAAATGGGAACCCATATTATTGTTCATGATTGTTTTAATTTGTGTTTGGAAGAGTATGCTTGAGAATTAGTGTCTTGTGGCTTATAACATCAGATTATATCTTCACTTTGCAATATTGTGATATCCTTAAATGATGAAAATGTTTGATCATTAGAATAATGTTCTTTTTAGATGGTTTCAAGTACTTCTTATTGAATGAATGGATATATTATATTTGAATTAGTGGTTTTATGTATTGTCTCGATAGGTCCTTTCAATGTGACTTTTCGTGAGCTGATTTTGAGTTAGGGACTTTCTCTCATTTAACTTACATTTCTATATGTTTTCTTTTGCTCTCTACCTAAGTGGTAATTTGGTTAAGGTTATCTTTGTCATGATTGACAGTTCTGCTTGAGTTGTTAATGAGTCAAATTGAAAAGTTCTTGAGTTATGGGTATTCCGAGAGGAGAAAATAGAGGTTTCCCTTGGATTCTCTTTAGTTCGTATCGAAGTTGTTGATGTTGTTTAAGGGAGTTGTTGATCTTATTTTGATGTATTCTCTCACCATATTTGAATTGAAAATAGTTCTTCAAGGTTTTGCTTTTATTGTTGTCAGATTTTCATGGGGAAACCCTAGAGTAACTTTATGAGAATCTTCTAGAGGTTTATGTTTATTGTTGGTTAATGTTCCTCCTTTTATGTGCCCTTGATGTGGCAAGTGTTTTGGTATTTGGATTTTGAAAGGGTTGTACGAGAATTGTAAGATTTTGATTATGTGTTTTTCGCGAGATGGGTAATGCCTCGCTTGCTTCTCTATTGTGATCTAATGTTCTTGTTGTGTTGTACAACCCTTGGATTTTGGTTTTTATGTTTTGAGTGTCTAGAGAGAGAGAGTGGCTCTAAGTGGGTGGTCGGCGCACAAAGGGGTGCCAGGATAGCCCTCGTTAGAGTGAATTTAATAAGTGATAATTTAATAATTAACTAGGGGATGGGTAGAACACATTAAAAAGATAATTGTTGCCTCATCCGCCTTTAGTGCTACCACAGACTAAAGGGGATTGAGAAGGCCGTGGTTGGCAAGATCGTTACCTTGTCTTCATGAAAGGTTAACGATTCCGCATGAGCAACCCTATGGAGCGGCTCCTTGAGATAGGTAGTCTGGATAACCATAGATGGAGGCGGCTCCTATCGCTCGAAGTCTGGATAATTCGTCAGTAGACGGAGGCGGCACCTTGCGATAGTGGTAGTCTGGATAATCCATGTTAAGCCATGCGATGACACTCTCCTCTAACACTCCTTCTTATGTTGTTTCTTTGGAAATCCTCTGGAAGTGGGTCTTTGTCTTGAATTGATGGATCATAGTTGTTTTAAATTGATTTATGGTTTTACCCTATTTGATCTTCGGTGTATTCTTTGGTCTTGTGTAATCTTGTTGATAAATTGGGTCTCGACCTTGTACTCTTATGGTACTATGATATGATGTTATTGTGTCGGTTAATGATCATCCTTTGGTTATTTGTTTGGGTTATTGCTTTGATTTATGTGATGAGATTTATGACTCTTGGATGTGGTTGATATGTCATTTAATTCCTGAGTGTTATGATACTTGGTATGTTGTTGAGTCTTGTGGTTCCTGTTTGGATGTTCTTGGTTGAGGTCTCTTTCTTGTTAGCTCCTAGCACGGGGGGTGGGTCTTCGGACTCACATGGTCGGGTGGAACGTGCTAAGCACCCCATTGGGTCCCTAGTCGAGGATCGAGAGGTGCAGATTGGTGCTATTGCAGCGACTCCAGAGTTGTATCTATCTTGGAGCCAGTTTTGATACTTGTATTTCTCTAATTATTTGTATCATGGTATCTTGTGTATGGTTTCCATTCATATTTGGAACACTCTTGTATCATTGTACTTCTTAAACATTGTACTATAATGAAATGTTAAACTTGGTGTGGCTATTGACCATGGTAGTTGTTATTCAATGTGTTATGTAATCATGCATATGTTGTATTTATGTGCAGATGGCTTCTTATCAATCAATTTTTCATGTATGTGTTATATTTGTTATTGTTAATGATTATATCTTTGGATTTTATTCTTTATTGATGTTGTATGGATCTAAGTCACGTAATGACTCTTCGTGTACCCCAAAGGATGTATGTGTTAATGAATCTATTTAATTGAAATTCGTGATATGACTTGATGTGTATTACATCTATGTTATGTGTATTTTAAAAAAAAAAATTGTGTGTAATTATTGTGTTTTGTCCTTTGGGGTTTACATGAGATATCTTCATACTTCAACACAAAAAATTGTATCAATCAAGGCTACCAACTTCCTTCCAAAATACTGGAATGAGGAACATCTACCAGGACAGGGATCAACCTATAGATTTAAAATTGAAACCAAAATAAACTTCATCATATTTTGGTATTCGATATTTGGTTCTTTCTCTTTTGCTTAGGACTCAGGCTCTGGGACTCTTCCCTCTTTCTTCAGTTGATATTCTTGGAAAGCTCTTGATATTTTATGCATGCGCTCTTTTTAAATTCTTCGTATTGCTCTCCAAGTGAGCTTGAGCCTAATATTTTCTCCAGTTACTCAAAGTATGACATCATTTTTTTGTGCTTTGTCTGCTTCATACTTGGCTATAACATTTATGCATTGTATTATTTCATCAATGACCTCCCATGTTAGCAATTGAATAGGATCTCTATTTATCCTTTCTATCCATTCCTTGAAATCTTTAGCTTATTTTCCCTCTTGTCCTAATGTTTAGGGATCAAAACCTTGGCATGTCAATATTTTAATAAAAAAATTATTTTCATTGATCAATCCTCTACACTCGATGGTGACTCTTTCAAATCCTTCAATACATTGTATTAACATGTCACCTTCCCATTTCAGTTATTTCTTCCACTTTCCTGGAAATGAAATTTCATGTCCTAATAAATTACATTATTCTATATTAACTCTTGGATGTCTATCTACATGATAATTTCAATGTTTCGCCTTTCATCAATGACCTACTCCTGGCGAAATCTACATTCATCTTCAAATATTTTCAATTTCTTTGAATGATGGCATGCTTCCTTGTAATTTCTTATTGCATCTGTAATAAATTCTTCTCCTTGCTTTACCCAATATTCAATCCATTCTTCAAACATATTCATTTTATGATGAACTGCAACAATTGCATCCATGTGTTCCTGTGACATCAGCACCAAATGTTGGGGCAATTCAACGTGTTCTCGACTAGATAAAATCAATGACTTAATAAAGTGTTCCAAGGTAGAAACCCGTTCTTTCAATTCTCTTTTCTTCTATTTATATTTATGTACTCTAGCAACAGTAGCATTTAAGTTTACTTTTATTTCCTCTAATTCTTGCTACCAAGATGAGTTCCCAAGATTAATACTTGTGATCTTATACTCCTTAGGCATTATCTCATGTTTTTCCTTGTCAGTTTTTGAAGTGGATATCTGAATAGTTTTGTTACCATCTGTATTCCTTTGTATGACATGCTTTGTCTTTGCTCTATGCCTAGGTTTAGGAGTACTTACTTCGTGTATAAAATTATTAAGATTCAGAGGTAGTACTTCCACTTCCATTGGAGAAGCTAATTCCCTGATTAGCCAATCAGGTGTATCATCATCTTTTTTTACCTATGTTACATTTCCCTATTTACCACTTGTTTCAGGAACTTCTTCTCTTTGGTTTGCCACATTTTTTGAAATGGGGGTTTCCTTAGTGATATCTGGCATAGATTCAGGATTGGTAGGATTTGACACTACCTCCTCTATTTTGAGACTTATATTTTCCTGTCTATCCATATTTTCCATTTCATCTCTTTGAACATTATCTTCTTCATTCACTGCTACACCAGGATTCTCTCTATTTTCAATTACATCTCCTACAAACTATGTAGCTTCTTCTATAATTTCAATTTCAGTTTTAGCATTGTCTTTCTCTGATTCTTCAAAGACCTATGAGTGTTCATTAACATTTTGCACATTCCCAAATGAAGGCTAGGAATCAAGAGTATATTCAACAATTCTTTCATCAATAGGATTCTACTCTGCATTCTCCCCTGCTTCCATTTCAAGTATGCTAGGGCTTCCTACCTCTGAGGCAAGTGTTCCTTTAATAAACTCTTCTTCTTCAACATTTATGGGATTAGAGCTTGTATCCTGAATTTCTTCTATCACCAAGTGTACCATGGGTTTGTCTTTAGACTTCTCTTCTTTTACTTTCTCCCACCTAGCACCCCATTTTCCCATCTATTATTTAATTCTTGCTTCATCTTATTCATAAATTTCCTCTAGAGCTATAGGAGTCCCTCCCAGTGCTTGTTTCATACTATCCATATTAACAGAAGGGGGAGAGGTAAATAATGTTGCAACCCTTTGAGATGTAGACCTGGTTTGTGCACCAACATTTCCTATTGCTTATGTTCATCAATAATTACTCTTGTTTTGGGTTTAGCAGTTGAGGAAGATGCACCTTTAGGTCTTACTTTTGATTTATCCTTACCTGTATCTGCATCTTTCTATTTTTCAAATGGTTTTATGGGAACTTCTTGTCTTGTAGTTTCAGGGGTTCTTTCTTCAATTCTAACACCTAGAGTCACCTTACTAATCTTTCTTTTCTTCTTGGTAGGCTCTCCACTTTCAAAAGTAGTTTCATCTCTTTGTTTCCTTCTTTTATCTTCTAAGAAGATAGGTTCAATTCCTCTTTCCCTCAAACCTTTACAAAAATCATCAATCCAATGTTGAGTATACCTTGAAACTAGTCTAGTAAAGTCATCAATTGATGTCATATCTTCATCGTCAACACCTGGGTCTAGAATGGGTTCATCATATACCCTATCATCATTGTAAAATTGATTCAACACCTGACCATCATCTTCTTCC